>SGPL01000130.1:0-59798 GCA_004802705.1 Bondarzewia mesenterica
ATGAGAAGTTGTGCAACTTCAGCGTGCCACGAGGGCGCGCACCCGCGCAGCGTGGACGTCCGTGCTAAGTGATTGGGAATCGAATGTATATCAGCGCTGCTCCTTAGTATTTCATGTAGATGAAAAAAATGTCTCAATCATTGATGATATTGATGTTCTCGCCGACCCCTGCTTTCCTCTGTTACGCGTGAGACAGTGACCATCACGGGCCTAGGAACAGGTGTTGCCCGGAGGGCCGTGTATGTAAGGTGTAGGAGTTACCTATGGACCTCCATCCTGTCAATTACTTACGGACATTCAAATTGGCCGTGCTCTTGTGGCCGCGCGTTCCTGAGGTCGATGATGCACTTTGACAGCCTGGGATTTGGAATAATCATACATATATCATGTATTTGATGCTGCGGCAGTACTGACTTGGCCGCCGTGTCCATCCGACTCCACCCTCTCATACACCTCAGCACTTTTACACTGTGGACAGTTGAACCGGGCTTGTACTGCTGCTCACAGTGCACGATCTTGTTCTGAACGAGAAGCCATGTCTCTGAAAGTTATCAAGACCCGATCAACGGGGGGCAAGAGTTTTCTTGATCTTGCCGCTCTCACTGCAAAGATTGCCGCAGATGTAACCAGTCTGGTCCAATTTCCGCCTACTTCAGCAGCTGCATCCATACTACTGACGATACTGGAGACCCTCCAGGTAGGTGGAGTTTGTAATGTCTCAGGTTGCCACTATCTCACCAGTGGACAGAGCATAAAATCCAATCGGGAGGATTGCTTCGGTCTGGCACGTCGCGCTGCCCGCTTACTGATTGATCTTGGGCGTAGGATGGACGGTAAATGGGACAATGCACCTCCAGCGCTTTTGGCCAATATCTACGAATTTGAAAGGTATGATATTGATGCTCATTTATCTCCATTTGTCCAGGCTGTTCATGAAGGCATCCGGAGGACCTTGACATCCATTCGTGAATTTATGCTGCAAGCGGCTCAAGTAAAATGGATAGATCGTCTGATATCGAAATCCAGCATCGAAGCTGCCATTATTGAATACAAACAACAACTCGAAGAAGCCTCTCATTCTTTCCAGGTTCGGTTTGTATCGTCACTAAAAAGGGATTCTTGCAATGATGGGCTGCATTGCACAGATAGCGTCTCTGATAGAAATTCAGTACAACATCTGGAATCTGCGAAGCACTTCTTCCAATGTCCGTATTGCAGAAATCGTCCAAATGCCTGGTACATCAGATAAGGGTCTCTCGGGTGCCTCACCATACGTCGCTGAGGAGATTTTGGGACTTTCTCTGGAAGAAGAATCGTCTCTCCCGGCAAATGCTCCACATCTGTCTATTGCTCAAGGAAAAAGTGAAGATTTCACGGCGGATGTGGTCATCCGTGATCACGGCGATACTAGTCCAATCATAAAGTCTTCTTTAAACCAACCGACGCTGCCTGACGAAGTGGAAGCGTTCCTCGGCCAAGATTCAGAAACTCATGATGAATACGGGGTATGATTGTCAAGCACTTGTATAATTTGATTCTCTGGACTAACTCATGAACCTCCAGTTTCGCAGGTATCACCAGTCTGAGGTCATCCTTCGAAAGCCGAACAAAAAAGCGCAAGGCTGGTTTGCTGGAACAACACATGCTGACGCGGGTGGTCGACAAATGACGATTAAGCGGTACGATGGACCTAAACGCGAGGCCCTCAGAGTAAGCTTAACGCTGTGTTTTCTGCTGTATTCGCCTAATGTGAACGTATACGTTATTGAAGCAATGGATGAACGACGTTAAGACGTTGCGCAATCTCTAGTGCGTACCCGTGCTTTATTCCTCCTGTGGCAGGAATGATGATTTTATTGTGTCTGTGCAGTCATGAGAATCTTCCACAGATTATGGGATACTCTGATGGGAAGGCATCCGTTCCTTTCATCCTCATGGCCAAAGGTAGCGAATCTTGTTCCTCTCTTTCTCTCTTCATCTGTGCCCTAATCTCGTAATAAGTGTCATCGCAGGATATCAATGACTATGTCCTGAAAGCGCTGAAAACACAGACACTTGCATCCTCAGCGAGAACGGTCTTGAAAATTGTATGTCCTATTGACTGCAGAGTACTCCCAATGCTGATATCTTCTTGGCAGTACCGCGATATAACTGTGTGTATCGTGTTGCTTTAATTCTTGTCACGCAACTTACCTTCGTAACAGTCCGCAGCACTTCATGTCCAACAGCAGTTATCGCTGGACAACAGTCAATTACAAAATTTTATAGAGGTTAATTTTCTCTCTAGCGATATATCACCTTTTACTGACTTTTCCACAGGATGCAACCTACACAGTTGGTAGCGAGAAAGACGTCATTCTTGGTTTACCGCCTCCCAAACCAGGAAGCTGGCACACATATCGTAGTTACAATCTGACCGAATCTCTGGTAGATCGCGCAATGAAGGTGGGTGAGATCCTGGACAACGACGAGGCTGTACTGTCACTCACGCATTATTCTATATCAACTCAGTATCTGGCAAACATGGACGACAAGGGCTCATTCATTTCACGCCCTAGCGATAGTACAGCGACAGTACGAGTGTGTCACGCTTACCCATCTACTTCCTTTATAAATCTGATCGTCTCTCTTGTCACGAAGAAAGCACAACAGCTGCAAGGCTTAGTCCGATCGCTTCTTCCCAAAGCCTCCGATGACCCAAGTCTTCACCCAAGCATCGATGACCTCCTTGATGAGGACGAAGAACCCACATCCATCTCTGTCCTTCGAAATCTCAGTCTGTCACAAAAAGCGCATGGGCAGCAGTGGATGTCGCGTGCACCCGTTGGGAAAAACGGGATTGGTGACTTCGGCTACATCCCTGGTGGAGGGACGTTTGAGGAGTTCGAGAAGCTCGGAAATGTTTTTGAGCTGGAGCCTGCATCCTTTTCTTCCATGCTTGAGCTCACTGGCTCGCAGATACAATGGAAAAACGGGTTCACGGACCGACAAGCTGTCAACCCTTACGTGCTTCCTGGAGGACTAGAGGGGTACGTCGATGCTCAACGCAGTCAGTTTGTCTTTCTGACTCGATAATAATTAAGATGGCCTATCCCTGTTCTCCCACGGGCTGATGTTTCAGTTGATACCGTGCGACGCGCATGCATGGAGTCCGTCAACGATGCTTGGCAGTATTTACTGCGAAATGCGCGTTCAATTGCCGACAGGCATGGCATAAAACCATACAACCTCGTGTTGAGTATGTACTTTGTATTCATCATTTCTTCTACTGACTCCGGAGTTCAGTAACTCAAACCATCCTTCAACAAAGCTACAAAGTCAAAGATTTTAATCCTCCACCACTACCACTACCTGGTCAAGGGTTCCAGAACCATGGTTTCAACAACGGCGGATTCCAGAGCCGTTCACCTTTTGGCAACTCGCCGCAAAATGCTCCCTCATTCGGACGTATTGGATTTAATCAAGGACCACCGATACCTCAAATCGTGTATCTCTTTACGTCCGCGAAACCCGACCACGAAGCTTATTGGACGGACGATCCTATGGGAAAACCCCGCCCGCCCGCCGTTAGGTCGACAAATTGGCATTACAGCGGTTCTTCGGGATGGTGAGTTCCACATCCGTCATTTCTTCTGCTGTAGTCGATCTCTGAGTGTCATGATTGTTGCAGGCCCACAACGGATGTCAGCTATATCCAATTGGACGCAGAGGATTTCGCTGACGAGTACAGCGATTGATTTCGGTTTATTGAAAATTTTCGGAATGCATCACTTCTTCTTCAGCTCCAACATTCTTCCATCAATCTCCCGTCTTTCTCCATCCTGCTCACGAAGACTCTGGCTTCTTCCTCCCCCATCCCACCCTCCGACTGCGCTGCTTTGATGATGGCACCTCTAACACCTGCCGGCATCTTGTTTGCAGACCTATACCTATGTATCAACAACTCATCGACATCGCCAAGTCGAAGGAGTTTAAATCCGGTAGACTTAGAAGACGCACCCAGAGATGTATACCCATGCTTTCTGCTTATCCACGAGTTCCCAAATTCTGGTTTTATCCTCTACGATGAGATCCTGGACATAAGTCTTCTTAATTCCCTCTGGTCCATCTCGCGAACACGCCACGCGATATGTCAAGTCCCCTTGCGCGGCGTAAGCTGTCCACTCGCTGTGGTAGTGTTGGTCCTTCAAGGAAGACCGGCAGCCAAAATATAGCGTGTTGACTATTTACGAGTTATCCATCAACCAGTTGCCGGGTGATGTGAGCTGGAAACGGCATACGTTGAGAACCAATGTGAATCCGCTTTTCAATCAGGGCTCGCATCGGGGCTACACCTGTACCAGGGCCTACACAGATGACGGGAGTCTTAGGATCATCAGGAAGTGATAGTAGGCCACTTTGTAACCCGATACGTAGTGTGTCACCTAGCAGGAGCATTTAGATGAAAAACGATCAAAGGGAATGGAAAGAGCGAACCGCAGCGCAGCGAAGCCAAAAAGGCTGTACAAACTCCACGTCGAGGTATTTTCAGTTTCGTTCGATACTGCACAATGGCAACGCACATATGGATTTCATGAGGGTGCCGCTGGAGGAGTCAAACTGAAATCAGGAACACTTCTTCCAAAACCAAGGGTAAGTCAGAACTCACAGCCAGAGAGCTTGCAATGGAAAATTGACGGGGTCGTAAGGGAGGGAACAGATCAAAAATGTAGTTTTTGGGGATTCTGACATGCCGGAATTCTTCCAGAACTTCGCGAATGGTACGTCGGACGCGTTGACAATACTCATAGAGCTCGTCCTGGCATGTCATTTGAACCGATTGTCACCTTTATCAACTGCAATGTGAAACTCACAGCTCCTTCCTCAGATACGAATTCGCTCAGCTTCTCTTTCTCTCGTTCGTCAGAGGTGAAATGCTGAAGGAGGTTGAAAAATGACCGTCTTGGGACGGCATTGATGTCCAAATAACGGGTAAATATGGCTCGGATAGTCAGTATTGACGGGAGGTGGTCAGGCAAGGTTTGATCTGATATTGATGTAGCAGGTTGAGTGACGATCTCGTGTATAGGAGCGAGACAGAGAGATCACCATCTACCGCTCGTTCTATTCGGATGGGATCGTCCGCGATGTTTCCCCATCCGACAATAGTAAGAAAGGCATCTACATCATCGGGCATGGCCTCAGGATGGATGACCGCAACATCTCCAGGTTCATATCTACGAAAACTTAGCATGAAAATTGCAATGTCCATGAGCAACGCACGATATATCATCGTTGCAGTAAAGTTCTATATGGCGAACATCCTGGTACCAGTCCCGGGCAGTGATACGGTCACTGCGTGTCACTTTAGCAGTGTGGTACTGCCGGTCAGTCACTAACGGGTCATTATCTGTACTGATTGTCTCGCCAGTGGCTTCGTGCAGAACAACTCGGGGAGGAGGCAAGCTGTCGTCCGGCAGCACTTTTAGCCCAGGGGGCAAGGGGTAGAGGTCAAGGAGAGCCTCGGTAAGCTTTCTCATCCACGGATACAGAGCACCATCTATCCTGTTCTCATGAAGAAATCTTGATTAACTCAATCCGACAAATGAAGAACGGCGCATACCCAAGAGGATGTTGATCATCCCCTTCTCCTCGAGGACATATCTCTGCTGCGCCTAGGCTTTTCAGACGTCGGTCCAGCTTCTTCGCAGGCCAACAGAACTTCTCATAGGCTGTATCACCTAGGCCAAAAACGGCATACTCAAGGTCCTCGAATAAATCTGGGGGCAGGTCTGACCGAAGCAACATATTCCACAAAGGTGTCATGGAACGTGGCTCCTTTCCCGTGCCCGTGGTTGATACCACAAAAATTATGAGATGCTCAGAGACTATATCAGACTATGAACAGAATATAAACCAAATTTTGGAGAAGATTGCAAAGGGGCTCACGAGTGGGTACGCGTCCATGCTCACGACGCGACACTTGAAGTGAATTCTTCGACAATGAATAGCAATGCGATCTGCAGCATCTTGCGCATGACCTGTCTCCGTAGCATATAAAATTGTGAGGATGCGTGTTGGATGTGCGCCGGAGTCGACGGGAAGAGCCATGAGCAATTCAACTGACTCGAAGTCGTCGTGGTTATCAGATAAGTAAAACTGGCCAACCAATCTAAGCGCCGGTGCCGAGCGCTGTATGCTCGTTCACTCTGTCACTCTCCCGCGGCCATGTTATACAGTACATGAGACGGCCAGCCCACTTACACATGTTGCATTGACAATTGATTTGTTCAACCATGCCCTCGTTACCATGGTCCGTTCCAAAATCCTCTCAGAAATCCACACAAAATAAAGCGGATCTTTTGGAGAAGTTACGCGCTGAGCTGCGGACGGTCCCAGCAGAAACTCTCGCAATCGCAGCTTTCGTTCTCGGCTCAGCTTCTGCTCTTGCAGTATCCGCGACGTACAAACGTTTTTTCAACCGCATACCCAATGTCGAGTGGATTACCCCGAATATAATGGCGAGAAGGAGGTGGATAAAGGGCGTTGTGACAAGGTGTGTGTGGAAATGCCTCTCGTGAGATTCAAACAATGATTCGGCTCATAGCGTTGGCGATGCAGATAATTTTCGATTGTATCATATGCCAGGGTTCGGATGGAAGTGGCCACTGAAATTCAGACGAGTCCCTCCAACTGGCAAAGGTGATTAATCTGCTTTTAGAATACATCTCCGCCTGACGGAATTAGAGCTCAAGGACCAGACAATCCACATCCGGTTGGCTGGAGTTGACGCTCCTGAGGTGATTAAACTCGCCATTGCCTATGAGAATTTTAGTGAATTCGATCGTGTACAGAGTGCACATTTTGGCCGTCCTGCTCAGCCTTACGCGGATGATGCGTTGCAATGGCTCAAGTCTAACGCTGAAGGAAAGATAGTATACTGTCAACTCATTCGCAAAGATCAATATGGTCGCATAGTAAGTATATAAATTGCTCCACTTTACCTCCCGGCATCTCATTCCTTATCTGCCTTGGATTACAGGTCGCCATTCCTCTCCTGGCTCCTCGAATCCTTCCTGGCTTCCTGGCTTCCGGAAAATTCCTCTCCATCGAAATGCTACGCGCGGGCTGGGTCGAGGTGTATGAGCAGGCTGGCGCAGAATATGGGAAATGGGGGAAGGACGAGTTTCTGCGCATTCAGGCAGAAGCACAGTAAGTCACAATACACTTCCCTATGTACCCTGTAACACGAATTTTCTGATTTCAACCTCTGATCCGTCTATAGGGCAGCCCGCCGTGGCATATGGAGTTCAGGTATTAGTGGCGAGTCGGCGGCTGAGTACAAGCGCCGATATCGGGAGGGAGATGCTGGTCAGAATACAGTCGTACCTCAGCTGCTTGCTCCCCGGAAAAGAAGGGAAAAGAAGGGGGGTGCTTTTGCTCGATTGCTCAAGGGAGTGCTAGGCTCATGAGTGCAGAGCGAATTCAAGTTGTATTTTGCTCCGTACTTTGAATCTCGCACTTCCAACTTTCTTTTCCTGCGACGGCATCTGTCCCACTATTAGCAGGATAATATCTTGGCCTTGGCCTTGATCTGGATGCACTTGCTTCCACTTAAATCTTGCTATCGAGCTCCCGCGTTTCGTGCATACGATCACCGGTCACCTCTCGCATCATTCTCATTTGTCGTAATACACGTATAGTACATGGGACCTTCTCAAGCTGGTCTTGAACGAGGTCTGAAACCAGAAAGACCACGATAAGAGGTGCTTTGAGAAGCTATATAACTAGCAAGAATTAACAGAAACAGAGGTGCTCCATTTTTAGGTAGCCTAGAAAGAATCATCGTCGAATGCATGACATCGGAGAAAGACTGCATTGAAAGCCGCTCTAAGGTAAGATTGGGAAGTCAGTTGATGCACCACTTCACGTCTTCAACGGGCAGCAAGTCAAAGCCCCCTACTCGCTGAACAATCGTGCATCAAAGGCGGCGCGACACAGAGAATGAAAAACTCTGCGGAATGGCCAGTCTCCGATACAGTGCAACGACCGAGCGAGGAAGGGGTGTAGCGCTCGTTCGCTCGTCAAGAAACGCAGCCGTAACAGGAAGCAAAACAAGACGATCGAAATCCATGCGTATGTGAGAAAGTTGTGTGGTACTCGAACGCTCGACGACCAGCACTTTTTCAATGGCAATATCGTACCACGATCGGGAGAAGAACGCCTTTGGACATATTCATTCCATGACTGCACAAATAAAAAGGGCGAGCACAGTACCTTCAAGAGGGTAAGGATCTGACTTCAGGTGCCACTTGAAAGAGACGAAAAACCCACTGCTCTCGGAGCCCCTGCATGTATGCCCTATAGGCAATACGAAATTCAGTCGCTTGGAAAAGCTGAGGAGTCACATGAAGCTGCATGATCCAAATCATCGTGTTGGGCGCTTAGCGACTATAGCGGCAATGCGTGGAGGAGTTGAACGGGACGGTCGGAAAGGACTGGTCAGAGATGCGGAGCGTGTCAAGCGATGGGGGTCGACAATCTACAGCAGTATTAATACTGTCTGGTGTGAGAATGTACTTGTCTCTAAATAGCATGCGCAGTGACGGAGAAGCCGAGTACTACTAGTAGTAGTACTCGGGCGAGAAGGCCTTCCGGCGACTTTTCGGTCGGAACCTTTTTGCAATTGGCTGCTCGAGTGCAGTGCAGCGGCCACTACTTAAAACTGAAATCGACGAAAGCTATTGAAGAGTTCAAAAGCTTGGGTTCTTCCGGTCAACTATCACATTCCTGTGCAAGTTACATCAGATGATCCATCCCCTACCAACATCGATGCATACGTACTTATCTTACATGCATAACGGTGTCTTAATTTCTCTTGACCTTCGAGTCGACGGCTTCAAAGCTGTATGACGGCCCGCCCAACGAGAGTCCCTTCAACCATTTCCTTGAACACCCTAATCATCAAGTGATAGATGGATGCATGGGCGTTTAAATTCGTGAGCAAAATGGAGAAAGCAAATACGCACTCGTTGACGTCTTCCAGCTTTCGAAGATGGCTATGTACCTTGACTTTTCCGCGAGCGACGAGGTCAAGGGCTTCGAACGCATCCTGCTGGTTCCTGCATGAACATAAGTCTGTCAGTCGACTGTAATGTTTACCTGTGATTAGTTCCTGCGGACGAACCCTACGAGAGAGCCAACGAGGCGCAGGCTCTGTAAACAGAAAGTTGAATATCGAGATAGATTGGACTGTAAATTCTTAAATTTGTCTTTTGAGTGCTTCCCACCTTCGAGACCACCAGGTTAACGCTCACGCTCCACCCTTCAGCGGGTATGCCGATGGCGACGAGCGTGCCGACAGGACGGAGATACATCAGGGCGTCTGTATACGCATTCAACTGCAAACACCAGAGCGGAAGTCAGTATTATTTACCCAAATCGCCGCCATACACACTTTACATATCATGGCAGAATGCAGTGGGTTGAAGGTCAAGGATCAATTAAAACCGCACGTACTGAGGGGGGAGTGACCAACGCAGCGTGCGCGCCGATGCCATCGCATGCGGCGACGACATCCTTGACGAGGTCTGTGCTCTCTATGAAGTCGATCCATTTCTCGGCACCCAACGCCAGGCACAATTTCTTCTTGTCTGCGCCGGAATCTTCGACGTTGAGAGTCACAAGTAAGGTGCGAGCGTCTTATATTAGGTGATTAGAGGAGCGAATGACCTATTGCGACAACACGAAGGCCCATAGCCACTGCGTATTGAATGGCTGCGATAATTTGTATGAATGAAGATACGAATGCGAAGAGATGAATAAGAAAAATATACCGAGATGCCCTAGTCCACCACCCGCTCCAGGAATCACAATCCAGTTCCCGACAGTCGCGTTGCTATGCTTGAGCCCTCCATAAACTGTCAGCCCCTTTGATCAAGGAAGGAATCAGACGTCCAACGAGTAGCAGAAGAGAAACAGAAGACAAAACATACAGCGCATAGAATGGGCGCTGCGTCCTGGCTTTTCATGGCGTCTGGGATGGGAACGACATGATCCATCCACGCGACCTAGTGGAGACTGTAAGGAAGTACCTGTGTGGGTGCTACGGAGGTTTACATACCATATATTCGCAGAACGTCCCATTGACGGTATGACCCGAGATCCTGCGCTCCAAGCACGCTATTCCAGAGTCAGATGACCTGATAGACTGGCGGCACGGATAGAGCTACGGACCAGGCTCGAAACCATTCCTACACACCTCGCACCGTCCACATGCATCAGCCAGCCACTTGATCCCCACTCGTGACCCCACCTTGATTGCGCTCATTCCAATGCCCTCATGAGCTCCACGTCCCAAGGCAACGACGTACCCCACCCCTTCGTGTCCGACAACGAAAGGAGGAAGCGAGGTCCATTCTCCCGTTGCGATATGTATGTCTGAGTGACATATTCCAGAGTGGGAAATACGAACGAGGCATTGATTCGGCAGAAGTGTGTCAGGCTGCGGCACTGGGTAGTCTGTTTGGATATGGAGGTGGGGAGGGCTGGAGGGTGTCGTTAGGACGGCAGCTCTTTGGGTTTGGGGGATGGATTCGGAGGACATGTCGAATTCTCCTTGCTCGAGATGTGAGGATTCGAAAAGTCGAGTGCTGAGCAGTAGGGTGTTATATAGTTTATCAGTGTCCTCGGAGAAAACCTGAGTGGGAGCTCGATATCAATCCTGGTCATGTGTCAAACCAAAGGAGTTCCGGACGGGAGTTTCAAAGAATACTAGAGTTAAACGAAAGAAATTCCAGTAATTTTTTTTAAAACGGTAGATAAAGAAATGAAATACGAGCCTTAACATGTGAGATAGATACACTTGAGGGTGTGCATGAGCTGCGCTATATTTGAGGCCTTGAGGTTCAACAATGGTGGACGTAAAAGGCAAGTCCTGTGGATGAAGACCCGTTTACGTTATCAGAATATCGTCACTTCCCGACGGCTACACCGTTATCGCAACCCCGAGTTGTGTACAAACTCACCTCAGACCTACTTACTAGAGAGATCCTGAGTGTTTGTTACTTCGGGTCGCCATGCCTCGACTCAGCCGTCATGTGCGCTGTAAGCGCAATACTTATACCTGAGCACTTGGTACCTTTGGGAACCTGTACACGTCATGAACCCATTTGTTCCTCCTGCACCTTCACCTTCGGTCCAAGGTTCAGAACCCCCTCCAGATGTACCTATCTCTATCCCGCCATGGACTCTCAAAGTCCAATCCTATTTGTTCCTCTACAAACTGAGCAAATTGACATCGCCTCCGACGGATTCACAGTTCAACCCAAATAACACAGCCGAAATTCTTCAAGGCCTTCCGGAGGGTTCCTACCACCCCTTCGAAGAGATCCACCCTTCTGCTCTCCAGCTTGTGGATGGCAAGCCGCAATGGCAAGGCGGTTTAGCCACGGTCGCAATTGTGCGATATAACGAGTCGCCCGTCGGCCCATACGACGAGCTGATTTTTATTCCGGGTTCGTTCAAAGACCCGCACACTAAACGTGCAACCGGGCGCGTTACGACAATCTTCGTGAGCACTCCGCAGAGCGTTTGGAATGGGCGGAGAAACTGGAGTACGTTATAGGAGTCTGAGCTAAATTTGATGGCTAACCGCATCGGTTTCCTCCATTCTTCCCACAGACATTCAGAAGCACCTCGCTCGTTTCGAATGGGCGCCCAACGGCTCATCCTCGACGCTTAAAGTATACCACCCATCCACCACTTCCCTGCCTCTCTCCAGCACGAAAGCCTTCTTCTCTGCCGTCATTACTGAGTCTTGGCTCCCCTCCCTCCCAATCAACACTGCCGTCTTCCGCTCCTCTGGACAAATCCAACCCCCCCTCCTCCCCACACGCTACCCCGCAGACTCTCCTTTAAGGGAATCCGCCATCGGGACAGACGATCCGGCACACGGCAGGGATACACCGTGGCTGCAGAATTTTCAGACCCAGAAGGGCTGGGTCAAGCTCGCATATGTCGCGGGTGTAGAGGGCAGCGAGGGCGTTCTGGGTGACGGTATCGGGTATCCGAAGTGCAAGCCTTGGAGGGTTGGGTTCAGATTTGACGGGGTACTACAGTTCGCCGAGGCTCACGAGGTGGGACGGGCAAAACGGGATTGATATGACCGCTTCAACTCCGTGTTTCAAGGAGTCGAAACAAATCCCGTTTTAAATCCTCTTCATCTGTTGAATGTATCACTGGTAACTGATCTGAACAGAAAAGAACGAGACCTTTCTGAACGCCCAGGGGTACAAGTGAACTCATTCCCATTTTGAGCAAGTAAAAAAAGAGATATGGAATGAGATTCAGCTTAGCGATATTAACACAACATAGACGGGGAGGGGCAACGAGACCCCCGATGCATTGTCCCTGAAGTAATCCACAACATCCGTAATAAAATGGCACAAGACACTTGTACACACAACACGCACGCACACGTACACGAGCCACACTGCGCCAGAATTGCATGAGAAAACAAGTGTTATTAAAGGCGCTTGAGCGCCTTCTTCCTCTTCTCGCCGCCGACGACACCCGCAGCAGCGCCGCGCTTGACAGACTTGTTCGCAGCGCCGGATGAAGCCACATTCGAGTCTGCGGTGCCGAGAGGCGATGGGGAAGGAAGTCGGCCCTTGCCTTTTTCGCCACTGGAGAGAGAAGAGAGCGAAGACGAGATGGAGATGGTATTTGAGGCGGATTGTTGGAGGGGCTGGGAGGGTGGTGGGGAGGCAATTTTGGAGGCTGGGGCGATGGGTGTGGAGATGAGGGCCGAGGCGGAGGTCTTAGGAAGGGGGATAGGAGCGGGAACGGAAGACGCGTCGGACGCGGACGACGCTTTGTCTGTGAACTCGGTTGGTGGCACCTAGGCGAAAATATGGGTTCAATGACCCCCTGACAGAAGAGGAAGTTTGCGTACCTTGGGTGTAGCGTGCACACTGGTAATCAACTTCGCGCGCTGGCAGTAGCTCTCATAGTTTTCCTGCAAAAGCTTACCGGCCTCTTCGTCGAGCGCAGAGTCAGGGTTGGGATAGATAAGGAGGCATTTCACAGTGACGAGAATGTGACCAATGCCATATGATGACTTCCAGTCCTTCTTTAGTGTGCTGACGCAAATTTCGCCCGCGTCCGATACGTTTGGGTGGAAGATCTTGGTTGCAAACCAGCCTGAGCGTCGGGATGCGAATCAGTCGAGGCAAGGGTCGCTTCTGAAGCAAAAAAGGGAAAGGAGAGGAGGTAAGGGGGGTTCAGACAACGTACATTTGGGAGGCGCAGCAGGGAACTCTTCTGTAAACTTGAATTTGACTCTGAAATAGCCGCCAGAGTATGGTGTGCCCTCTGTGATCAGAATACAAAGTCAGTCGGATAGTCATGTACGGTTTACACCACCAAACAGCATAGAGGGTTATTTTAGATTAAAAACTGATTAATCACCGGGTCCCTGTATAATGCCTGTAACATCGAGCATATTGTCTTCGTTTGTCACAACTCGAATACCCTCCGGTGGGTTCGTTCTGAGCTCCGTGAGCTCGCGCATAATTCGGCGTAGAACAGCTGGCGTAACGGACTGAGAATTCGAAGTCAGGAGAGTTTTCGCTCACTCTTAGTATTTAATATTCAATGGAAATGCGCACCATGATCGTGAATGTGGACAAAGCAGATAGTGGAGGCGAAAGTTGAACGTTGAACTTTTGGTCGGCGAAGAAAGAACGTAACTTGTCCCGATTAAATCTTTGACACGTGGTTTGTGGCAGGCAGTGGCCGTGGCGGAGCAGTGGCCGAATATAAAAACTGGCTCTTCACTACCAGTGACAACTCCTCGAATGCCGTAAGTCCTTGCTCGGTGCTCCGTCGAACCATCTTTAACTCTTGATATTTAAATTGCTCTGGAGCGTTCGCAGAGCATTCATACATCGCCACGCATGACCAAGTTTTTGACTCGGCTGTTAACGTCTTAGGGAGCCTCTGCATTTCGTGCTTGATGCTCTTCCGTACTTCGAGAAGGCATGCTTCGCTACACTTTGCGCGTTTCGGGGCATTGGAGCAGCACACTCATATTGCTTTGCTCCGGTCATCCGCCCTCGCGATCTGCTGACTGATTCACACCAATTCCCCATATCATACATGGAGTGATGCTTTTTTTTTGACATATTCAATCTATCTTCAAGTCCTCGGGTAACAACGAGGAGCTCTGTCGGCTATCTCGAGCCTCTCTGATTCATCATGAACTGATCATCCTGCTGTCATCCTCCATTCTGGATGCGTAGATGAGACGCTACTTACTATTGCGGAGGACGCTGTCCACGGTCATTCCGTCAATTTGCATGTAGTCGTCAAGTTAAGACCTTCCTTGACATCATCCGTCTCTCGATTGTTGACATGTTTTCATATTCGTGGACTCCGCATCTTTGCCTATTTGAACTCTAGCTGATCAACCCATCTCTTCTGTTCCTATTTCTTACCTTTCCGACTTTCAACTTGTTTCGTGATGCAGATATTGGCGCTCACAAGATGAGGCTTTGTGCTAGCAACATTACACTTGCACAGCTCTCTCTGATATTTGTCTACCGAGGCTGTGGGTATTCCTTAGATCAATGACAGGGTCGATGCCAATATTTCAAGTTGAATTGGGAGCGTGAGGGGTAGGAGATATGGTTGCTCGGTACTTCAAACAGTGTGATCGCTGTGGTGCATGGACAATAGTGTACTGCCTTGCCATTGACCAATGGTCTACTTACCTTTAGTCAGTCCATTACAGCTCTCGCCGCAGTCTATCGTGACAAGACCACCGGTGATCCTTTTCCAAGTAAGTTTCTGAAGAATGTCCTTGGCCGCACCTCACTTGCAAAGCTGACTGTCAACCAAGGTCATCTCATTTTTCGGTTCCGCGTAGTTCACCATTCCAATCGCCGTCTGCCCGTTCAGAAAATTGTGAGACCTCGTGTCTTCCAAGGATCTTTATTCAAGATTCTGGGACAATCACGACAATCATCAGCGCGAAACGCAACTCGAATGGATTCGGCCGCCATCAATTGACCTGAAGAGAAGTTCTTCTCAATATCCACTCACATAACGCCCGTCGCGATACAGTATTTGACTGGCTGCCGGCCATCTCGATCACGCGGTCGGCCATCGGCCAGAGCTTCGCGAAAGAGCCGTGCATCTGCGGATACTGGCAAAACCATCCGAGGCGTGTTGCGGCCTTTTTGGCATATCGGTAAAGGCCGCAGTTGTTGGTCTAGAATTTCCAAGTCCCCTCCGGTCGGCGGAGCTGTGGTGACGGTTCGGACGGGTTTTGCCCGTTCCCATACGGCTAGCGTACATACAATGGTCAGTCCTGTTTCTACATACAAAATTCATTGTTGTGCTGACATCCCAGTCAGCTTATGCCCCTTAGATGCCCTCTGGCCTCCAGAATTTGTGCAGTTCATAAGGAAAAAAATAGGAGAGCTGTAAGTATTGTCAGACATAAGTATCGCCTTGTCCTGTGACTGAGTCTGCAAACGTATTTTGGCAGATTCTGGCACTTCCCTTGAGTCGGAGATTGTAATTGATGGGCCGGCCGCTCTATTACCTCTTTGAGCGGCAAGAAATTGTTCCCACTCCGGTATAATGGAGGCGGTTAACGCTAGATGCAGTCTTCGAGGTTGCCGTTATGTTCAAATTAAAAGCCCATCGTCTTCTTCCCTTCTTCCAAGTTCTTATAAGTATTTCCATCCCAGATCTCATCCCCACACACAACCGACGAGTCTTGAACAAGTTTATGCTGAACAAGTTTTAGAAACGATGGGTCAAGTCGAGCTCATTCTTGGGCCTGTAGTTGTATCCGTCACCACTAATGTCTTTCTCTACGGCATCTGCGTCATTCAATGGGCGACGTACTATACTTCGGGGTTCAAGGACAAGAAACTCATCCAGTGAGTTTTAGCCTTTCCGCATCAGTTCTTGCTCACCAGTCTTTTGCGCGACCGTGTCCAGGATCCTCGTAGCATGGGTCATGCTTCTCGACACGTTTCATACCGCGGCGACGGTATACATGCTCTGGGACTACGTTGTCACCAACTTCAACAATTCCGCTTTTCTCGATGCTGCCCCTTGGCCATTCCCTTCGACTCCGATCGTTACAAGCTTGTAAGGCTCTCGTTATGTAATCCCTCTTGTCCCAGTGATGTCCCTTATCATGGCCGTAGTGCATCTGTGCCAATACAGATCTTCCTTGCCTGGCGCATTAAGCAGTTCTCAAAATCTTGGTTGCTATTCTGCATCATCGCTGTTTGCTCACTGGCTGAAGGCTCCATGGGTTGTGTGAGCGCAATTGGTGCCTTACTGAAACCCAAGTTCGCTTCTAATCATACTGCGCAAAGAAGATGCTTACGATCGTTATTTAGCATTAATGACTTTGCACGACTTATACCACTTGTCGACAGTTGGCTTGCGCTAGCCGTGTTCACTGACTTCAGTATCACGTACGTACTGTCGCGACTACAACATCTGCTATCCCTGATCATTCTTTGGATAGGGCGCTCTTGTTCCACTACCTCAACAAGAGTCGTACAGGATTGCGCAGTGAGCTCATACTCATTTACCGCCTCTAGACTACATAGCTCACAAGTTTTCGTGGGTGGACCAGAAACTGATGGTGTCATAACAAAACTCATCCGCAATGCCGTTCAAACTGCCATGCTTGCCAGTTTTTTTTTGTGTTAGCCCTCATCTGTTCCCACCAGTGCTTCTTCGATGGCTCAATGTTACTTCACAGATCATGGACCTCATAACATTTGTGCGAGATTTAACTCTTAAATAATGGTTCTCCATGAACCTGATGTTTTTCCAGACAACCTTGCAGAGGACGAACTTCCATCTCCTGTTCGCTTTGGTGAGCGGTCTGCTTAACCCTTCAAGCCTGCTCTATTGACAGTTATTGGAGCCCATGGGTCGTATTTATACGTACGTCTACTTCATAGTCGCCTCCGCCGACCGCTGACATTGTGCATTGTAAATCAGGAATACCCTCATGTCGGTACGTACTGATTGCACTATGCATTCCAATGATCTCACAATAGCACCTTACCATTCGGCAGACATTAAACGAGCGTGCTCTTCTTCGCGATCAACTCTCCGCTATAGGTACCACTTCCTTCAATGTTCCGGTACGCTCCTTTGTCCTGTTTCATTGCACCTTCTCATTTGTTTATATATATATTCTGAACCCTGTCCCGCCCTCGATAAGACTGGCCGTTTCAATCATCTCCGTGCTGCTCCTATCAAGACGACTCAAGTCAACATCGCTGTCGAGCAAGAAATCGCGATGGATGCGTACCCGAAATCCAAGGTCAATTCAGGCGACACGGAAGACGGGTACGGAGACATCGAGAGGGGCGAGATGAAGTCTAGGGCAATCTGAGATATAAAAATCTCGACTGACCCGGAAATTTTGATAAACTTGCCGAATCCGAGAGGTGATATCCCCGACCTCAGAAGGTCTTTCCAGTCACCAGTCTCCAAATTGTAGTGGACACCGCAGCATGGGATTTTGTGCAGGATAGATCAGGGGCTTGAGTTGTCTCATTTGTAGATTGTTGGAACGTACACACTGATATCATGACAGAAGCGGGGACTTTGGATCTCAAACTCTTAGATATGGTGTTCGTATGGGCGTTGATGTTATCGGAAAATGTTCGATTTGGCGGAATCGTTTTCCTATTGTGGTTCTTTTTTTCCTGACAGCTCGTGAGGGCTTCCGTTGTGGTTCCCCGGTGCCCGCCCCCCCAGTCTCGGTATTTTTAGAAATGGGGCGGAAGAAATGGCGGTAAGTACAAGTCGCATGGCAACAACGATACTCGCGATAAGTAAGCGTCGACTTCGAATTCGCAAAGCAGTCTGATGTCGGCAGTCGTTCTAGAAGGCAATGACTTCCATGAAGCTTTCGAGTTCCTTGCATGTGGTGCGCATATCATCACAGTCAAATCGACGACGATCCTTCCGCCCCACTAATTGTTTCATGCTATGAATGTGATTCAGAGCTATGCAAGGATCATCTCGGGCAAGTATGGCAAGGCGGTCGATGCCTTGTCGCGACTCGGCGTTCAAACATTCATACGCTATATTGCCCCTTGACCATAATATTGAGAATACAAATTGTGATCCGCAGGACGTCATGCCCAGCAAGGTCAGAATTGGTATATGTTCTGCGAACATCAAGATCGCCAGTGCAAGCCGGAGGCAGTACCAATAAGCAGCTGATACCCCGCGAGATCGGGCATCCACAGTGGTCAACTCGTTTCATTTTTTGCTCAGAGATAAAATTGAGAATAACCATGATTATGGAGGTTGGGGAATCTTCATCCATACACAATGCGATATTGCAGGAGGACTGAATCAGCAACAACCCAAGGGCTGAATCCAGTACTTGTGCAGCAAGCCCTTGCTCCGGGCCACGTTCCTCCACCCAAACTCCGCCAAGCGGCGGACTGTCAAAATGGCGGCTTGTTCCGAATCTAGTGTGCACGGCGATCAGAGCCGCTGACGGAGCGAAAAAATTAAAACCCCGATAGGCTCGGCTTCACGGCAATAATGTCCTCAAGTTGCGACCGGCACCTCGGATTTCTCTACAATCACCCAACTATCCTTCTTTTCGTGTCCCTTTGGATTTTCCAATCTGTCGAAAATTGGTGGGACCAAGAAGTCAGCAAGAGCCGCATGCAAATTGACACAAACCACAGTACACTGCACTACAAATACACGGTATCAAATACACAAGCAGAACCCTTACCCTTGCCTAGCCAGAACAAGCTTTACGGTCTTCACCTCAAAGCCCCTGAAGGCCAGCTTCACGACATAGTCAGCCGCACTGCCCTCCGCATCGATGCGCTTGAAGTCAAGCAGTTCCGCGCCCTTGTCGTCCTCCAATAGGTTCGTCGCATAGGCGTCGACGACAGGCAAACTCCCTGAGACACGAAGGTCCACGTTCGCGTGCCCTCCATACGCTTCGTACAGCCTGAGAACAACTGTCCGCTTTCCATCCACGTCCGAATCGAGATCGCCGCGCTTGACAGTCTCGAGGATCACGTTGTGCGCCCCAAACAGCGAAAACGGTCGTCGAGGAGCTGCAAAATCGACCATCCCACCCTTAAGGTTGGCTCGTACTGTAGAGTAACGAACTGCAGTTCAACATGCATTCCTCTCATTTCCTTCTATATTCATTGACGCACCATGAACAGGAGAGTTGAACAAGAATCCGGCGATAGGGACGTCCGACTCAAGGAAATGGCCTTGGTGGGGCAGCACCGCCCACGAGAACTCGTGAGAGCCTGCAACAATGGTATTGTAAATCCTAGCTTGTCACCCATCTAAAATCCTGATCAGAACAAACCTTGGTCTTGCTCGGCATCGGGCGCCGTAGCAGCTCGAAGCAGAGAGATGCGAAGCACATTGCCCTGGCATGAGAATCCATACTTAGACTCTGACAGGATCGCCACACCATATCCGAACTCGCTCAAATCGGCGTACTATTCCCAAAAATGCGTGAGTTGCTGCTGACGTTCGATATCATCGTAACAATGTCGAACCTTGTGGCCGCACACTTCAAATTTGGCCGCATCCCACGTCGTATTCCTGTGCGTTGGCCGCTGGACGTGCCCAAACGGTGTCTCGTAGGTGGCGACATCGCTATGAATGTCCAAGGGCAGCTCGACTGGGTACGAAAAGCGTGAGCAAAGCAATATGAAACTTTGAGTCATACGTGTGTTTTAAGTCGGTACGCACACTTGAGGAATTCATGACGTTCACGCCAATCGACTTCAGCGTCGAATGTGAACATAGGCCGAGATTTTGACTGGAGCGTCGCTAATAGATGACAGGAATCAGTTTTGCCACATTTCTGGGCTTTCACACGGCCATAGAAAGTTCACCATTAAGGGCATCCAACGAGATCTAGCAATAAATCCTTCGGTGAGTGTGCGGACTCACTCGTCCGGCTGGTCAAGTACTTACTGTGACATTGATCGTACTCTGTCCGTACTCCACCTTCGTCAGCACTGAAGCACGCAACGGCCCTTCCGCAACGATTTTGATGCCCGAAAACTTGAGCTCTTGCCATTTCTCAAGATGGTGGATCTCAACATCTGCGAATTACGATATCCAGAAGTCACTTGTATCCTCATAAGTGAGGCGAGAGAAGATATCAGGCATACCCCAAGCATCCCAGTAGTTCGGACGATCTTCAAAGATGATCAAGCCACCGGTCTTGCCCTTCGAGATCAACTCACGTCTACGAGATTTCAGTGAGTATCAAAACCTGTGCAAAATGGTAGAAATGCGGACCCCAGCTGGATATCAAGCAGGCTGATGATCCGTCCGTCAGCAACAGTGAGTTGGACACTAGAGTTCTTCAGCACGAAACCATTGTTCCCATTCGTTTGCACTGAGAAGACTATAAGCAACAAAGAACGGCATTTCAGGCGCAAGACCTACCCGATACAAAGCCTACGTCCTGTGCCAAAATGCCGGTCTCACCGACATTGCTGCCCTCCACACACTCCATCAAGACATACCCGACGCTCCCGTCTTTGGAAGTCTGCATTACGCTGTCCTTCAACGCCTTCGTTGCGTCGCTGACGGGTACTTTGATGATTTCACGACGCGGGAAAAACGTCGTATTGATTCCGACGAGGGATGCCTCGCTCGGGAGATCTGATGAGAGAGGTAGGGAGGACGGGAAGAGTGTACGGAAGGCTTCGTCGAGGAGGGCACCGCCGCTCTCGCGTATCTCGGAGTACAGTTTTTCTGCGTCTTCGTACACCATGCCGCTACAAATAGGAATGCATCAGTGTAAGATATGATGCACCTAATTCAAGTCCAAGACATACATAGCGGAACCAGGCAGGACTGATCATGACAAATTACATAAGATGAAAAAACACTGAAAGCCATGACAGCTCACCGTCATGGACTATGCGAAACATTTCAGCAAGTTATAATGTGCGAGTTAGGGCAGATCACAAACATTGATTCAACAAGACCTTCTCCCAGTTGTCGTCGATCTTCTTCTTCGGATACGAGTACTTGTCAGATTTGTACACCGAGGCAAGAGTAGCAACATGCTATAACGAGTTCGTTTAACCAAAGGGATGAGAGCAGCACTCTGACGTCCAACTCATACCTCGACATCTCGGAGCAGAATCTCAGATTTGCGGTTGCCCTTCTTGATTGACCCTAATTATCCGAATTCAATAAACCAATTCATGCGCCGAGCAGTTATAATACTGACCGTGAGATGTATAGGTCCCACGATGGAACTACGCAACATGCTAGATTTGAATTACACGGAACGCGAAGAAAAGATAGACATACCTCAAGGTAAAGTTCGCCACGCCTTTTAGTTCGTCATCAGTCCAAAGAAAAGTGATCCCAAGCACGAAAGATACTAGATACTCACCAATTCGGTAGAGCACTGCCACCATTCGACTTTGCCTTGACATCCTCGAAGAATTCATCAACTGAGTGGCCCATACTCACGGGAGGGAGCTCGCGAGAGTTGTTGGCAACACCACGGATACGACGGAGCTGCGTATCGCAAACCAGATGTTATATGACACGAGTGGGCAAATAAAGCTTTAAATATACGCACGTTTTCCAACATCTTCGCAAGCGGTCCTCCTCCACCGTCACCATTGCCAAAGACGAGCAGCGCTGTCGCATTTGACTCCAGATTCTGCGTAGCGTGAGCACTATACAATCTCTGAGTCTAACATTGCGGAACAAACCTTGTGATTGTTAATGCCTTTTTGTACGTCACCAACGGTGGCCTGAGCAGTATACGTATCTGGGAATACGAGATCTGGTGAATGAATAACTTCGAAGCACAAATAACATACCAACTGGGGTCATGTGGCAGAGGACTTGGGTACCATCGATGCCGACCCAGTTGAAGGTCGAATGAGGGAAAACATTGCTATTTCTTTTTGTCAGGACAAGAAATGAATTGGGTAAGATCACATCCTGACATATTGTTCCTAAAAGATAATCTATGAGAAATATCATTTCCTTCCGTTCGAATCGAGATACTCACCAAGACAGTTTTTGTGTGAAAAAAATTATCCATCCCAGCCAGCCTGATAAGCTGCGGCAACGCGCCCGTCAAGCCAAACGAATCTGGCAACCACGCCGTGTCGCACCGTTTGCCAAAGCGAGACTCAAAGTACCGCTGGCCGAAGATGAATTGTCTCGAAAGGGCCTCGCCCGATGGCATGTTAGCATCATTCTCGACCCACGACCCACCCACAGGATGAAACTGGCCCGAGAGTACTTTCTCCTTGACGTGCTCAAACAACGGGGGATAGAGCTATGCAGAAGTTGAGGATTTGAAGGAGAATGCTAATGGACTGGAGCATGCCAGACATACCTGCTCAAGCCATTTGTATTGCTGGGCGGAGCTGCAGGTGAAACGGTGCTCCGGGTACCTATTCATCAGATCAACCTGCGTTGACCAAGATCGAGCGACTTTCTGCTGAGTGACGCGGTACGGCCACAACCTTTCACATGAACGGGTCAGCTTTATTTCCGACCTGCTAGAAAGTTCGCAACGACTGACCAGGCTGTGTCTATGTGACAATGGCCTATGCCCCAGATCTGCGCCTCTGATGGGCCATCCTCATATATCTTCTCGGCCTTCTTTTCCCACTCCTCACCAAACACCTCCTCTGCAAGCTTGCGTGCGGCAGTCACGGTGCTAGGATCACCTTTGTAAAATACATTCATTATTTCGTTCGCGACACTCAATGCCTTGTTCTGCAAAGCGCTGTTGCCCGGAAGGTTGTCAACAATCTCACGCAGGGTCGTGAAGTCCCATAGAAGGCCCCAGGCTTCCTGGTTCGGGACGACGAGGTCGGCCGAAGCAAGTTGAAAGGTGCGGTTCATCTGGAGTGGGAATACGCCTCTATCAGTCTTATAAAATGGATGTGTGTGACAACGGACGTACATCTGGGGGAGCGATGATGTCCCCGTTCCAAGGTACACCGAACATGCCGTTGCAGCTGGACTCGATGACGAAGTCGTGCTTTCCCTTTTTGCGAACTTCGTCCGGGACGATATATTCGACACGTCGATCGCCACCAAAACCTCCAGTAATGCCTGGGTAGTTTTTGCGCGTCAAGATTAAAAGAGGCTCCATACAAGACAAATATACCAACCTTGCAAGGGTGTTCCGTCAGTAGTATAAATCATGGCCTCGCAGCCAAGGTCAAACTCGACTTCAAAAACATGACTCAGATGGAGAACATCGTAGCTAATTTACAACGCACACTGGACGCGTTCATATCCCTCCCAGCCAGCAGGGATCTTGACTGAGACTCGCCACCAGTGGTTCGTCTACCGCCGCCACATGGATCAACATCATATGTGAGGACCGTTCAAGACAACATACCCCTATGTTGGCCATCTCCAATGAATAAAGGAAATCATCCCGATGTATGAATCAGTAATTGCTCACAGGACGGTCCAAAGGAATCGCCCTTCTTTGCGGGCTTGAATTCCTGCTTCATAGCTTCCTCAAACGTGGGCTTAGACATGCCTGGCGCGCTCCACACTTGGAGTTTGACGTGTTCTTGATCATCGATTCGCTTGGTGAAGAGGACAGACGACAAATTGGAGTCGGAGAAATGTCCCCCAGAGAATGTTCCCAGACGATCTTTGGTCAGGTTTTTAATCCATTTGGCCCCGGGGCCATAGTTCTGCTCTGGGTAAGAGCTTTGAGGATGATGAGGGTGTCCGTGATGGCCTCCCATTGTCTGATAGTTATTGGAAATGCCGAAGTCGAGATGGACGACGACGACAACGTTGATGGCGATCATCGGGCGCTTATTACCCCGCGTTCACGTGTAAGATCTCGTGCCTCGAAATTACATCATGTGACTATTGTGGTTCGGACAGAGATCGGACCAGTTCGAACATCAGTTTTACAGTTACTGCCAACGTCTTGTTCCAATCCGACTTCCATACTCTTTGGAAGCCTCTCTCTCTCTACCGTAAAATAAAATGTGCAAGATCTGTTCCTCTTGAAGATCCCTGTTTTGCCATCGTCGTCTTGTCGTCGTCCTTCAAGTTGGCGCGGTCCGATTGGGTTGACAGTCTGCGGCACCCGGCAACTCGTGGTTGCCGGGACACTAAAGATCGGTCCATTTTGCATGAAATATTGAAAGGGGTGCAAGTGCCTGCCAGTGCAGTCTTGGGGAGGTGGGTCTAAGTAAACACCGCTCTTATCGTTATCGTTTCTCTTCAACATCCTCACCAGTGACAGAATTGCAGGATGGATAGAGTGCATGCCTACTTGAACCCAGCCGCTTTCCAGCAATATCTATCCCGCGTGGCGAAGTACCTCGCACTATTCGTTCTCGTGCTGAATGTTCGGTCATTGCCCTTCGGCTGGCATGGTAAGTACACTAGTTCTGTGGATGGAATTGAAGGCAATTGGTTCTGACTCGCCACAGTACGAGTGTTTGGTCCTCTCTTCCACCTCCGCTTCCGATATCTGGTGTTCCGCCTTGGACTGTTATTACACCCGCGAAAAGACAAGAAAGCGGCAAAGCAAAAGTGGCTGGAGAACTTGTCTCCTATTGGGGAGAATCTGTTCGATAAGGCGATTGCATATAAGGCTTGGGCAGGTGCGTGACTGTCGCTCAGGTTGAGAAGCTCCTAGACCACGTCTGACGATTTCGTGGAATGTGTAGGACTGGATGACTGCGACTATAATTGCCATTTGAGCAACTCTTGCTACCCCAAGGTAGGTCACAAATGCCCTGTTGCAACAACATCGCGTGATTAGGTCTTGTCGCAGATGTTGGACGCGGCGAGATTGAAGGCTGCCTTGGTCTATCTCCCCAGTTTTTTGCGTGCCGGAGGGTGGATCGCGCTGGGTGGTGCGTCGCAATTCCGACTCTTCAAGCAATATGCTGTATACCTAACTCTCTCTGCATAGCCACGCATTTCCAATTTCTTCGGGAAATCCCCATCTTTTCCACCTACGAGATACGCATGAGCTTCGCTAGCTGGGATAGCAAATGGGTTTGTTGCTCTCCAAAAGATGTCTTCGGGCAGCGTAATTTACCATTATCTCAATGCCAGATTTTCCTTGTTATCCGCTTCGTGACTTTACCAAAGAAAAGGCAAGGCGGCGAGAAGAAAGCCGAAGTTGCATACGTTCCTTCCACGTTCGCCGACGGTCCTCCCTTCCCCAACTTGCACACGCCCGCTAGCGGAACGGCCACACCCATACCCTCGAAAGGGCCTATCCCAGACGCCGCTGCCGCCATGAAGGCCTTTGCCGCTCGCACGACGGAACCAGACGGCGCGATCCTGAACTGCATCTGCGTCAACGAACTCGTCTTTAAGCATGGCCGCATCACCGTCCCCCCTGCTCTCGTCTTCGCTGCTGACGGCTTATGCGGTCCCGCGCCACCCGGTGAACCCGCGTATTCTGCGGAGAACCCCCCGCCGCACTGGGCAAAGGTGCAGGAGATCATTCACAACGGCGGCGTGAACGCGATGACGCATTTGCTCAGGGGTGGCTGGAAGGACGTGCCCGAGGGAGAGAGGTGGTGGGAGCAGGCGCTTGGAGGCCAAATTGAAGAGCGGAGGGCGGCGAACATGGAGTTGGTGTATGGGGTCAGAAGGGGAATGGAGGGCGCAAGGGAGATCACGCCCATCATGCCTGTGTAGACTGCATGTTTGAAGGATTCATCATGAACTCTGATGCTAATAATTGCCGCCAGTGTCCTTTGCTTTTTTAGAGTATAGATTTTACTATTAGAATTCGAGTCGGCCGAACTATAGAGCTTCCTTTCAAAACCTGCACCACCCGAATAATCGGGTATTTCTCGCTTTCTTTTTGTTATGAAATTATTGTGACCCTGAACTCGAAGTTCTTGCATGAGCAGGCTTTCGATTTTCAGCCTATCCGTCCCGTTTCCGTGATCTGAAAACTCAGATATCTACCTCGAGCTCAAAAAATCGACTATTTTTCATCAAGTAAGTTCTCGGCCGCCCGGAGAATGACCAGTGGCCACTGCCGGTGTGTCTGACCTTTGGACAGACAAGGAAGGCCATCCCTAAGTGACGGGTGTCTCCAACGAGATCCTAAATAGGTGCAAGCTTTCAGCGACCTGGAAATCCGTACGTGGCCTTCCCTCACGGCCTCAACAATTCGTCGCCGCCATCACGAGAAAATCCATTTAATAGCGGCTGGAGGATTTTGAAATGGGATATCATGATGCGGCCAATGGTACTGTCCGCCAGGTCCATCTTTACTCTGAACCGTCCGCAGAGGTGATGAGAGTTTGAAGTCAACGGTGATGTCCTCGATGGAAACTTTAGAGACGACATGCAGGTATACGATGTGTCTGTTTCCACACGTTTCGAGATGTGAACAAGTTTTTGGATCTGCAGCGGTACTCGACTTGTCCGTCACTGCACCCGCTAGAGACTTGGTCAACAGTGGCCTGCTATTGGTCACCAGAGTACTTAGCGTTACGATATGTTTGTAGATCGATCAACAAGACTTACTTTAAGATGCACTTCACACGACTTGGTTAAGTACGCTACTGACATCATGCAATCCTTACGAATCATGTTAAATGGGGTTAATCTCGGCAAGCCGACTGATCATCTCAGGCTTGAAAGGCTATGCAAACGAAGAATCGTCCTTAAACTTAGTGGGGTCATCTTATCCTGCTCCCCTCGTCCCAGCCTTCCTTTTTCCCTTTCCCTTTCTCAAATTTGACGAGGAAACCTGATGGAAAGATGGAGGAAGTTGCTCAAGACAATTCAATCCAGTCGCCGTGGCTCTCCTGAAGACTATGAACTCCTTGTACCGGACAGCGAGGTCGGTCTACATCTCCACCGAAAACCTCGCCGAGCGTGCTTGTCTACCTGCTGGCAGTTGCGTGTCTTAACATTCCGAAGATTGCTCTTGGCGTTCAGCTTGATTCCCGTTTTTGCCGTGATGGCTCTGTTATGGTCTGGGATCCCACCCAATTATGACGACATACGACAATTCGAACGTCAATTGCCCCAGCATAATCTATCACTGCCTGCGCCGGAGGGCAAGAGCGGGGCGTACTTGCGTTTTCCCGATCATCTATGGGGTCATGGGTTGAACAATGTTCTACAAGAAATGTAAGTGACGCTTTGTTCTGCGTGCTTAGTGCAATTTCATGGAGGAACTATCATCTGTCACTGGGGACAAATGGGACAGTTCAATCACTCCCTGCGGCGATGTTCTGTTCAAATTAGCAAAGTGTGGACATCCTCTGTCTTTGGTCGAGCTTCTAACCCTCGTACGCTAGTTTTCTACAGTCACTGATTCTTTGTGTGTAATCCCTAGAATTCTGATGTCACACTTGGCGCACCTAGTCAACCGTTCTTATGTCTTCGAAGACTACACCTGGTCACACTTGCCATTACCCTACACTATCTACGACTTCGCCTTACGGCCCACAAAAATCCCACTCAATGCGTTCATCTCCGGTCCCAGTGCAGGAGGACCCATGCCTGTTCCGCGTGCTGTCAACGTGGAATACTGGAATAGAGTCTGTCATCGGGAGAACACGGCCATTATTAGCTCTCAGTATGTGCCCATCGACGCTGATGGTAGCGAGTTGATTGGGTGGTGGGTCGACCAACTGAGCGTGGTGCAGGCCAACTGCGTCCAGATTGACTCTGCAAAGAAGCCAGTCTTCGACAAATAGTGAGCAAGCCGCAGTTCCCGCTCTATCCGCGCTTGCAGCTGACTTGACAAACGATAGCCTCTTCGGCTCAAAGCGGCTGCTCTCGCTCTGGCCTTCACTCTCTGCCTCGCCTGTCCTTGCTAATTACACCTGGTCCCCACTCGTGCATTCCGCAGTATCCCGCAATTTCGCCCTCCTTCAACTCTCCGTCGCGGACCTCGCAGATGCGCAGCAGACGACTGCGGAGCCATCGCTTTCAGGGCTCGTGGCTGTGCATATCCGACGCGGGGACTACAAGCGTCACTGCCCCCGCCTCGCCACTTGGGGCGCGTTGTACATGGGCTTCAACGAGTTTGCGGAGCTCCCTGATAGGTTTGATCCACAACCATACACGGATGCAGGCGAGCGGCTCGAGTATTATCTGCGTCATTGTTTGCCTGAGGTCGAGCAGATTGTTGAAAGGCTGCATACGTTACGAGACGAGCATCCAGACCTAAAGCGTGTGTATGTGCTGAACAATGCCTGGGGATGGTGGTTAGACGGGCTGGAGAGCGCGCTGAAGAAGGATGGGTGGGAAGATGTTGTGGGTAGTGCAGGCCTCACGCTGGACGCGGAGCAAAAGTACGTTGCAATGGCGGTGGATATGGCCATTGCGGAGAAGGCGGAAGTGTTTGTTGGAAACGGGGTGCGTATATCCTCGGTTTCTTTCTTCGCGAGTCGATGTAACTGAAGCTTGTTTAGTTCTCGAGTTTGACGTCGAATATCGTGATGTTGCGACTGGCAAAAGGGATGGACCCAAGGAGCAATCGCTTTCTGTGAAGTTCGGTGCACATTGATAGATGTTGCACGTTCCCTCATATTCATTGTTGGGTTCCCGGACTTTTTCCCTATCTCATATACCGTCTGATCTTTCACAGCCTGCATTCTTGGTTTCATGGATAGCAATACTGTAGCTGCATACAGTAACAATCTAATAACGCTTTGGTCGTAGATGATATTACACCGTGAGATATCCATCAAGCATATGTACCATACACCTCGAGGAGGATCATTTCGACCGCCGCAAGTGATACTTCACTGAAGTCCAAGACGACTTGGATGTCGCAACTACTTAGAATATGCTTAGAATGCCTAGCACGCTGCCGTCTATCCTGGACCCGACAAATAAATATTGTGACTACGTAGTATACAGAAACACGATGAGCAATGACAGACCAGAAATATCTCCAATTGCAAACTGATACACAGAGTCCTTCCACAGTGCTAATTCCCGACATTCACCGGTAAAATACAGGACACAATCGTCCTAAAGATCACGACCTCACGCCGGCCCGACACCCCAAACCTCCAATCCAACGCACTCAAAAGTCACCGTCCTGCCCTTGCGTGGGCCCGGCGAGCACAGCGGATCGTTCTCAAACGTTGGACAGCGCGCGGAAGAGCCATCGAAGAGGGTATCGTCTAGGTAAAGGCCGTAATGACCGTCACTTCAGAGAAGTCGAACACAGTTTAGCTCTCATCCAGAACTGCTGTTCAGTGGATATTATTGACAGATACTCACCCGCCACCAAAGGAAAGGTACTTCGGCTCGCAGAGTGCGACGTAGTCGTTCTTTCCAGTCCACTTGTACACTTTCAGCTTGTCCGACGATTTCCATAGAAAACTACAGCCGACACATTCGTCAGATGGTCAGCACACGGTTCAAAGGGGATAGAACTACTCACGACTCCCCGCTGCCGTAGTAAGATCCTTTTGAGGGGTGCACGCCCTCGCTCATCCATGCACCGAAAACGGAGTCGCCCGAATCACGAACGACGACGAGTGCACCGCCCAGATGATTCTCGCACCGCATGTACAGCGTTTGCAGTGATATTCCGTGCTGGTCCAGACTATAGAGCAGTGTCCACGATCTGGGTAGACGCGCGAGGGCAGGCAGGTACGGACGGATCTTCAGGATGTTCAGTTACAAAAATGATAAGTTGAAAATTAAAAGGGGAAGAGCGCACTTGATCAGCAAGCTCAGATGAGAGAACGGGGTTTGTGGACTCCCGCCTTCCCACGAGCTTCACACTCTTCTTCTCCACCGTCACCTCATCGAATTCGAACCCCTTGTCCCACATATGGTCGCCTGCAAACCCTGGTGCACCGCTCGGCGGCACATACGGGTGCGCAGCAAACGGCGAACCGTGCGTGATTCCAGGGCCTGCTCTGCCGATGCCCGGGGGGAGAGTCGGGTGACGCATGAAGACGGGCGGTGGGGACGGTGACGCAGATGTATGTCCCACGGTGGAGCGGGAAGGAAGGAGATTGGACATGAGACGGGAGGAGAAGGCAGATGTGGAGAATGTGGATTGGGACTGAGTGCGAGAGATGACGGGGGGAGTTGGGCGGATGGGGAAGGTGGGAAGGGTGGGCGATCGAAGGAGCGGGGAGCGTTGAGGAGAGACTGGGATTGAGGATGTGTTGATTTCAGCGGGAGGTAGATTCTTGGCTGGTTCGTCGTGAGTGGATGGTGGGAGAGAGTCTGGAGGTGACGTAGATTCCGAGGAAGGGCTTTTTGGTCGCGGTGTTGTTGCGCGCATGGGTGTTTCTCCGCCAGAGGACGAAACGCCGCCGTTGAGGAAGTAGAGAGGATCGTCCTGATGTTCGAGCAATTCAGCCAAATACCCCTGCTTATTCTTTTCCGTCGCTATCCGCGCGTCCTCCGTGAACTTATCGAAAAAGTCGGATGAGAGTGGTGTGAGGGGCTGTGCGGTGCCAGAAGATGCTGCTGACGGCTGAAGAGGATGCTCAGCTGCAGGAACAGAGACGAAGGAGCCAAAGTCGCAGCTCGTTGAACTGAAAGTGCGCGCGTGTGAACGTCGTGGTACGGGTGCTTGGCGTTCGTCTGGCACTGGGTTCAGGGTAGGAGAAGCATGTGGTGTCGCGGGTGAGAAGAGAGTAGAAAATATGTCATACTTGTCGTTGGCTGTGGTTTCCACGGTACTATCTGGGAGAGGAACAAGAGGCGGGATTGATCTCAATGATGCAGGCATGATCATAAGGATTCGTCGCGAAGTGACGCAGGGCGCAAGTTGTTGTCACTCTTGCGCTATTAGATGTACAGACTCCTGAAAGAATGGGGATCAGTGAGTAACACCTAGAGGCTTGTTTCCAAGTCGCAAGACCAACCGATACACTTGAACAAAGCAATAGTGGGAAAACGATACAACTTCACAGGCTGGCCGCTTGATCATCAACGGCCCTAGCTCGGTCCTGGCCTTCGTTCCGCGTGGACCAAGTACAGACTGTATAGTATCACAATTAGATCCTGCAATGCAGTGCATCCGGAGACAATTGTGCAGAACAAATGAGTACCAACTTTTCTGGCGACTTTGAGAGAGAAACGATGAACGTTGAACGTTAAACCCGTGTTACTTCAATCATAACATCAGCCTATTTACAACATCGCCCAAATGGGTCGTATTTGTCAGCATATTCGTACCGAACGATCGATGAAAGGCTTTTCTCCATGTTGAGCATTGAGCAAGAAACAAAATCATGAATTACCTTGCTTGCAAGGTTTATTGCCCCCTCATAATTGTGCCAGGCACCGAGCAACCTGGTACATATGTGCAAACAAAAAAAACCCTTTCGGACTTTCAAAAAAGATGTAACTGCACCTAGTGTCTTGTCAACGGTCGGAGGCATGCACAGCGTTGCCGACTGGACAAAAGCCACCCAATATTACTGTCGAGGCTACAACGAGACAACGCCCCGCTAGAGTGAGGCCGACGGCTGGCATGGGCGTACTCCGGGCCACTTGTTTCCCGTGCCTCCTTTCTGCATCCACGCGCTCCTGCCATTCGCTACCCTTTCCGCGAGCCAATACCTTGCTTGCAATGACCACGGACTACAGAGGTACTTAGAGTACTTATTCTTAGATTTGTGTGTGATAAATTTACGATGCACTGTGCGTTCCCATATTCTGAAATGGGAGCGCATAGTGCGTCATTGAAACCTCCCAGTGCCCCTGCCCTTGCACGTACAAATGGCACCCGCCATGCCAGCACCAGCTGTCGGCGGGATGAAGAGCAATTCTAACTGTAACGCTGCGCCAGGCCGACAGCTGGTGCGACTGCACCGGGGGTCTTGTCGACAGTCGGATGCACGCACAGTGATGCCGACTTGACGGGAGCCACCTATGTTTGGCACTGTCGAGGCGACGATGAGGTGAATGCCACGCCAGTGCCAGGTCATCGGCTGGCAGGCAGATCACCATCATGAATGGCGTTTGCGCCTCGTTCTCTCGTTGGTGCGCTATTTCTTGACAAATGATGAATTATATTTGAATACTAAGCTCACGAAATGGATCTCCCCAATGCCACTCTCATTTCCTCATAGTGTGGACACCCTTCTTTGCCTTGATTCTTCCCTTTTCCTCCACCATGCTAGAATACTGACTAGACCAAGCGACAACGAAATAGGAAGTCCTTTGATTCTCATCATATGGGTCGAAGGCACGCATAGCGTTGCCAACTAGGTGACGATGAGACAACACCGTGCTCGAGTCAGGAGATCATCGATCATCACTGGCATGACGCAAGTCGCGATATTCCATCCTGCTTTTACCTCTATCAGACCTCGAATCCTTGGCTCACCTTGACCTCTGTGGTAGTAGCGGCATCGGGACGTCGCACATCGCCTCTCGCAGAGTCTCCATTGCGGTACACTATTATTCCTCTCAAGCCAAAGCAGACTCACTCGTCTTGGATCTCCTCACTCCTAACCATCCATCAAAGCCACCGCATTCCACGCTGATTTAGGTAATTATGCGGCTGTATGCAATTTGCACAAGCAGATGGTCGCACCGGCGTTCCAACCGACATTCTCATACCAGCGCAAGCTGCATCCGATGACGATGACAGGTTCAGGAATGACTTTGATGGTTCCCTCACACCCCATATCTTCAGGACTCACCGTTCGATTTCCTGATCTAGAGGTACCAAAAACCGATATAGTCAGTAACATCTATCATTCGTTCCTTTCGGGCGGAACAAAGAAAAATAGGATTGACACTGACCATGAGCGGATGCGCAGTGTGATCGAGAATGGGTTCGCGGTAAAGGACGAGCATAACATGCTCGTCGAACAGGCGCTGCATGACGCGGACCGCATGGAATATTTCCAAGGTATGACAGCCACGCTGCTCGCCACTGCTGTCGAGGACGGAGTCGATATTAAGGCTTATTTCCCCTGGAGTGGGTGTCTGACTCTTCCTGTGTCCTGTAACACTGACCGAATAATTGAACATGGGTTACATCCCTCTGCAGGCTTGTTGGATAACTTCGAATGGTAAGCATTCATTTCTTTTTGAGAAATTGTTTCTCCCTCCATTCTCGATAGGTGGATGTAATGATTATATTTTGTCTGGTCCATCTACAGGGCGGATGGGTATGTGACGTGATTTGGAGTCACGTACGTCGATTACGAGATGCAGAGATGGTACCCCAAAGATTCGGCGAAGTTCCTCACCAAGGTACGAATTCTCCCTTTTCCTCCCCCCTCCTTTCTTGCGCTTTCGTCCTTCCAAGCAAAAGCAAAAGCCGACGACTGACGATTCGTTCGTTCGCACGCAGTTTTTCCGGGAGACCATCGAAGCGGACGAGCCGTCGCACAGGCGGCAGCGGCGGCCCATGAATCAAGTGTTGAACAGAATCGCAGGCGGTGCCGGTGCCGGTGCCGTGAACAATCTCGCTGGTGCAGCGCTCATCGGCAGTATTCGGGCTTGAATGCGATGTGTTGACAACCCATCCTTCCTTCTTTCGCACGGACCCGGATTCCGTTATCTTTTCTTCGTGCGCCTTTCCGATGTTGTATTTTTGTCCCCAGTCTGCAGCTGCCGTGCTCCTAGTTGCTATCTCATGTTCCGTGGTGCTCGTCAAGTGGCGTGGATTGGATCGAGCGGAAGGGGCAGTCCACCCGGATCGTAACCCGCATTCGCTCGCCTCTCAAGCGCCTGAGTGCATTTCGAGTTCTTGTCCATCTAAGCCACCCCTTTCATCTATCAATTCCTCCTCCTCCACTATCCCCACGCACATCATCGCCTTGTTCGTTCCATCTGACTGGCATTCGGGATGAACCTGGTTCATCCATATCAATAACGACTGGGTGGCCACGGGGGGGGGGGGGTCGCGTTGCTTTTAACAAGCTATTTCATACTGTACAAATATAATACAAAATGTAAAAATGTAGAAAATGTCTCGAGGGATTTCGCAAGCAAGGTTGCTGCCGACGCAGTCGGCGCTCCCTAGTCCCATATCCTACCTTAAAAAGGAGAGTCAATGTAAGTTACGAGAATCCGTCTCTCCACAGGCTCTCATGGTTACGATATGTGTCGGCCTCCGAAAAATGTACTGATTGTGGCAAAGATTGTGTCGGGAGATGTAACTTCAGCAGCACCCGGCTCTCAGCGCTTCATTTGACTTCTCTCTTTCACTCTTCTTCCAGCTGCTCTTCTGATGAAAAATGCTGATTCTGCTCTCTCATCAGCGCCTTCCAGCTACATCCCGCAGATGAATGTGTCACGCGCCCTCAGACATCTCCCATTTCCGCTGTCCTATGAGATCAGACAGTCGCGGACCCAATCACGTCCGGAATGTGCGCGGCTGTGAAGGAGTAAACCCAAAAGTAGGAGAGCCTCTCCGTGTCATTCCCGGACAGCCAAATCAGACGTCTCGAGCCCTCATCTATGAACTTTGATAACATCATCTCTTCTTTGGTCATAACCGAAGATCCTTTGTCCTACTCATCGACCTTCCTGGCGCTTCTGATTGATTATAAAACCTGAACCCAGACTGATCACCTCTTCTATCGTCTTCTCCCATCTGCCATGGTCAACTTTCCGATTCCATCTTGTATACCCACCCCTCAGGGTCAGAACTGCCTTAACTTCAGGCCACCCCCGCTCGATGGCAGTTATACTGTGCCCGAATTCTTCGATTATTGTGCAGAACACAATCCCGAACACCCACTCTTTGTCTTTGCTGATGGCGAGAACACGACAAGAACCGTTCGATACCCGGAGGCCTGGAGGATGATCAAGCACACCGCAAAAATCGTGCAGGGGAATTACAAGCGCCTGGAGGACAGGTACGTCGTCCAGGAGAGCGTGCGGCCGGCCGAGCAAGGCCCCACTATAGCGATCCTAGCATCCGCCGGTACGTGCACATCTTGCTCCCTCACCTTCGCTCATGCTCATGCTCCTCCACAGACACCATCAGCTATTTCTCCATGATAGTTGGAACCATGCGCCTTGGTTTCGTCCCTTTCCCTATTTCTATTCGCAACTCGCCCGTCGGCGTCGCCCACCTCATTAGCAAGACCCACGTTATCCAACTCTACGTGAGCCCTGACGCTGCCATGCAGCGACTCTGCAAAGAGGTCGTCGCCCTTCTCGAGAAAGACAGCGTGCACGTTGAGGTGCTACCCGCGGTCCAGTTTGCGGACATTTCGGACGAAGGCGCGCTCTCGACGGAGGAGCCCGAGGTCGAGTTTGGCAAATTGGATCTGGATAAGGTGGTGTGCCTCCTACATTCGTCAGGTTAGTGCGTATCCGATTCGACATTCTTTTGAACGAGGGAGACCAAGCACATGCCTCGATCCCATACTCGAGATCCGCCGCTGAGATATCTGGATTTGGGACATATCACAGGATCATGTCTTGTTCGCCGACTCTTGTCACAAATTATTTTCCTCTGACCTCATATGTTGGTCTGAACTTAAATTTTAAATAACACCCCTCAGGTTCCAGCTCGTTTCCCAAACCTATCTATTTTAGTAATCGTGCCTTTTTGCAATGGACTATGCTTCCCTGTGCGTCTCATTTTCTTACATGCAATTAGCTGTGCCCTTCACATGCTTACTGATTTCCCCTGGTTAGCTTTCGGCCAAGTCGACCTCTGCAGCACGATCATCGCCGTCCATGCCGCCCCGCTTTTCCGTACGCAATGTCCTCCTTTTTTATGACACCTACCTAAATCAACACCTCAGATGCGATGGGCATGGTCAACATCTTATGGACTGTAGGCATTCCCGACTTTTTTTTTTGCAAAATCAATGTTGAATGGACGGATTCTGATCTGTAGGTCGGATCCGGTTTGATCATGGGCGTGTTCAAGCCATCCTCACCCCCCGTCATTCCCACTCCTGAAAGATACCTGGATGACATCATAGCCACTAAAAGCGAATTACTGTTCTGCGTGCCGTCCTTCGTCGAGGTACATCTCAATAATGCATGCTCACAGGAACGAGTCCGACAACTTGTTGTTCATCATAGGCGTGGGTCCGTGACCCGAAGAATATCCCCGCGATGAAATCGCTACGCGCTATCGNAAGTTATGCCTTTCTACACGAGATTTGAGAANCCTGAGTTTGTGCGATGCGTNTGCTAGGTNTACTCCAGTGCACCCATGAACAAGGCCATCGGGGACCAAGTCGCACGGATGGGTATCGCGCTGTTCCCCTTCTACGGCTCGTGAGTTTCACGTCTCCCGTCGTATTTNACCATAACGCTCAAATTGTCATGTGCCGGGCTTTCAGTACCGAAACTGGGTGCTGTAGTATGTTCATCCCGTCGGAGTTGCCGAGCGTCGATGACTGGGAATATTTCAAGATCTCNNCGCATCTCGAATTNGAGATGTTGCCCCAGGACGGAATGGANAGTATTTTCGAGNTGACCGTCGTCGTAAGCACAGACTNTTTTTGTCGTGCTGTGACGAAGATCCCCATTGATTCGTTGACACGAACAGCACACCCCGTCCTTTAAACCAAATGTGATAAATGGGGCAGCAAAAGATGGGCGCGNTGTCTACCGAACGAACGACCTCCTCCAGCGCCACCCGCATGACCCGGAAAGGTGGAGGGTGTATGGACGCGCGGATGACCAGCTGATGCTTTCGACTGGAGAGAAGGCGAGCACTCGTCTTACAGANGGGAGTTGCTGCGCCGCATGACTAATGGTGGCTCCTCTTTTTTTCCTAATCATAGACCAACCCTGGTCCTTTAGGTACGCCAGGGACCGGCNCAAGGCGGTCTCACTGTATTCAATCTACTGTATTGATGGTCTGCATCTGTCTGCAGAGGCTATTTTGGTGCATGACACGCACATCGCCGCCGCGATCATGTTCGGGCACGGGCGANTACAAAATGGCGTGCTGATCGAGCCCAAGAAGAAGTTCATGTTCGATCCTAGTAATGAGAGTAAGCTGACGGACTTTCGGAACAAGATTTGGTGAGCGACTTGTTCCATCTCGTATGGCAGCCATGATTNCATGCCTGACGCCTCTATAGGCCGACTGTGGAGCGACTGAATCAGTTTGCGCCGGCGCATTCGAGATTGTTCAAAGAGGTGAGTCTCCCAGGCAAAAGTAATACAGTCCTATACGATATATATGGTGGTCTGCCGGTCAGATGATCATCGTTGCAAACNCGTCGAGGCCATTCGAATACACTCCGAAAGGCNCACCTCGCCGCCACGTCGTCATAAAGGCCTATGAGCCGGAGATAGAGGCCGTATATAATGCGGTCAAGGACTCNTCGCAGCNGGATCTACCACCTCCCGNGANCTGGACGGAGGAAANGGCTCTCGAATTTTTGCGCGCCGCAGTGGCGAAGGTGATGAAGAGGAANTTNGGCGATGNGGATGATTTGTTNCAGGAGGGATGCGACAGGTTCGTGGTATNACTGNANGANTATTAAGGANTNGTTTCNGAGGNCTCANCNCATTGCNTTCAGNCTTCAGGCAACTTGGATCCGCAACACCATCATGCATGCATTGCGCANNTCNACGAGTATATCTCTCCACGGTCTGCCCGCGAATTTTGTGTANGACAATCCAACTATTGCNACCCTCGCTGCTTTCGTTGCCANGCTCCTACAGCGTAGCGCTGGAGGGCAGCAACATGACGATTTGAAAGCTGGTGCGGACCAGTTCAAGATTGAGAAGCTGGANGCGATGGTGGCGAAGTACACCACTGCATTNCCCTCGCACGTCGCGCAGCCAGGCGCGTTGGAGCCTGCGAGTGTCGACGAAATCGTTTTAATCACAGGTACGACCGGGAGGTTTGGGTCACATCTCCTCGCGCAGCTGGTCGGGAGGCCGTCGGTGAGAAAGGTGTACGCTTTGAATAGGAAGTATAATGCAGATATAAATGCGCGACAAAAAGATGCATTTAAAGCGTGGGGCTTGAAAGAGCGCTTGGTGGACTCTGAGAAGATTGTACTGCTCATGGTTGACCTGTCGAAACCGAATCTAGGGCTGGAAGATGAGTTGTATAAGGAGGTGTCTTGTCTTTTTTTCCCTCTTCGTGTGACACGCGTTTAACCCTGCCGTCCATCTACTCTCCATCGGCAGATTCAAGCCTCTATTACCAGCATCATTCACAACGGTAAGAGTCCTTCCAAAATACTGAGTCAATCAGACCTCCTGAGAATTGTGTGTTTGTAGCATGGCGGGTTGATTTCAATCTATCTTTATTCTCCTTCGAGCCCTTGATCATGGGTGTTCGAAACCTCGTCGATTTAGTCTTGGGCTCTCCGCGACCATCCCCCCCCGACCATCCTTTTCACGAGTTCCATCTCTGTTCTCATCAGTAAGCCGTCGATCATCCTTCCTGCACCTGTCTTGTCTCACAAGCACTTCTCTTGTTCTTCCATTATATCAGAACAACATTCTCCCGTCCCCGAGCTTCCGATCGCTGAGGCAAAGCAGGCTGTGGGCTTTGGATATCGCGAGAGCAAGTGGGTCTCCGAGAGCGTGTTGTTGCACGCAATGCAGGAGACGGGTATCAGAACGAATGTGGTGAGGGTGGGCCAGTTGGCGGGGGATAGTGTCGTCGGGGGGTGGAATGAGAAGGAATGGGTTCCGGTGCTCTTGCGCGGTTCGCAAGTGCTCAAAGCAGTGCCAAAGAGAGACGAGGTGAGCGTTCTTAGTGCACAAGTGCTTTCTTTTCGATCTGCTGATCGAGCATCTCTCAGGCAATCTCATGGATCCCCGTCGACGTTGCCGCATCTGCACTGCTAGAGATGCTAGGCTCTTCCGAACCCGTCCTCCACCTTGTCCATCCAAATCCCGCCGAATGGGGCGTCATCAGCGACACTGCTTCTGAGCTACTTGGTGTCCCGGTCATCCCGTATGCAGACTGGGTATCGAAGCTGCAAGAGGCTCATAGCACGACTGCGGGTGACCACAGCGCGCCCAAGACGAACCCGGCACTGAATCTAGTTGACTTTTTCGCGAAAGAGCTGGCGGACGAGAATTCGGTGGTGTTGAGTACCGAACGCGCCGCGAGGGTATCCGAGAGCGTAAGGGGAGCGAAGAGACTTGGGAGGGAGGATGTGGTGAAGTGGATTGCGTATTGGAGGGGCATTGGGTTTTTGACCGCATAGTCTCGGGAATTTAGTTTATCGGATCTGAGTGTCGTAAAACATACCATTGCCAACCTTTGATCTTTAGAATTTTTCTCAGTGGAATGCATTGATTTAACGTATTGAGGCGTTAGTTTATACTAGTCTAATCAACCGCACCCGTTTCCTATCTGGCGATGGCTCGCTTGCTGCTCAGACAACTCGAGTCGGCGGCTTGCCTAATTTTTCTCTGAATGCTTTCGGGATGGGTGCGGCGCGCACGATTGCAAGACCGAGTGCGGAACTCGTTTAGGGATCGTGGCAGATTTGTCAAGAATGGTCCCCGGTCCTCCCCAAGTCCTCCCCTCAGCCCACACGAGTCGCTGGCAGCTAACGCATGTAGAATTCATGCCCATCACTGTGACTTACCGTGCAATCACAGGTCACTGCCTGAGGTACTGAGTCATGTCGACCTAAGTTAACATCCACGGACTCTTTGGAAAAGTATTCAGTTTATCCGGTCCCTGTTCATAATTTTCTTCAAGCTAAGATTCTGACAGTGAAGAGTTGCAGTGCTGATATACGTGTCAGAGCCTAGACTGAGAACAAGTTCGGCCGCTTTTCTGGGAGCATGAACGACATCACAGTCATGATGCAGCACCTCCAGTTAGCTAGACGTGAGATCTGCCACTCGAGCGGGCTTTTCTCAACATATCACATTTGACATGCAAAAATTCAACGTTGTATCGCTATTGTCAACTCAAGCTCAGTATCACCGCCCGTAGTGTCAGACTTGGAGCTCCAAACAAACAATGTTCGGTACCCCTGCCTAGGGACTGGTTCGTACCACAGGTTTAGCCCGTTCCCTATGCAATGAACTTCAAATATAAACCCTGCACTCTCCAACACCCTAAGCGCTCAGAGAAAACGCTTGCTTCTCTTGTTCAAAAGAGGTGACCAATTCTGGTCAGTCAATACATGGTTGTGGAGTATCCAATCTGGGGGTTGATTCTTCTAGTCATGAGACGTCTATCCCAGACAAATGGGTCAGACATGTGCATGGAAGCACTCTTGGGCACGATTCTGCCAGTGCGCAATCAGGAGATGCCCATATGCGCTGGGTAAGGGGCGCTAGCTTCTGATGTGGTTGCGGGATAATGGGCGATGGGGTTTATTGAGAGCGTCTTCCTCTGGGCGGAGCGTCTGGTTCGATACATCAAACTGGAGTAAACGCAACCACAAATCGATGTGCGGCAAATGCCCGGCGACGCTGCTGGCCACGGCCGCAACGGGGTCTCGGGCGACGGCGGACGTAATTTGCAGTGCGAGCTTGAAGTGAGGAAGACTCTGAGCAAAATCTCTTGTCTTTGCTTCGAGGAGTCTGGCAGAANACCTAAGTGAAGGGCTGACAAGTATCTTGAAGGCTCCTGCTCCTGGTCATGCCGATGCCGTCAACTTATGTAGGAAGGGGACGAGAGATCGCAAGTCGACATCACCGCTCAATTTCCAGAACCAATGGTAGTACTTGGGTGGTACATACCTCGAGAACGGTCTGACAAAACAATTTCTGTCTACCGCTTTCGCCTGGACAGATCATACACACGACATGTGACGGAACCCTGAACGATCTGGGATAAAACCCGGCTACATTTCAAAAACGTCGGTGGGACTGCTGCGCAATATCAGTCATGCGTTGAACAGACGACAGTCTGGCTTATCTTGCGTCCCAACCCGAAACGTCGTAATTTATTGAAAGCAATCGCTTTCTTGGTAGCGAACTCGAGTGGATCAGATGTTACGGCATGCGCAGTGAGCAACAGTGGCAGCATCGCGAAAAAACAGAAGATCAGAGTGAAATTACGTAACTGATTTGTTCGGTAGGTCGTCAGGGTCCTGCTATTTGCATCGCTCAAATCGCCGCCGAGGACGTGCAACCCCAGTCCTTGGTTGGCTAGCCTTCCACTTCTGCGCATGATGGAAGTATGTTTGCTTCGATACTTTGTGATGACGGCTGCAAATAGCTCAGCCTTGGGCGGCCTAGGCTCGTACCTAATACCCAGAAGCAACTCGAGAGACGAACGGACTTATGCATCGCTCGCTATTCGTTGCATCCTGACGGGCTATTCAGTGGGATGTTCGAGCCTCCCACTTCTGTGCAAGATGGAAGTATGTTTGTGATGACGCCCGCAACTAGCTCAGCCTTGGGCGCCTTTGGTCACAGTTGATGCATATATGTTTCATGCACTTTCGTCCTGTCCCGTCCACCGCCCTTCCAGTATTGCAGTCTGCAACATGTCTTTCACATCCAGCGTCGAAGCCGAGTACGATATCATCATCGCTGGAGGCGCGTTTCTTCACTCTGTTCGAGCTTTTCCATCTGACTCTGACGCCCGTGTGCGTTCTCCCTTAAGGTGGCACGGCTGGCTGCGTGATCGCTGGCCGCCTCGCCGNTGCCTCGCCGGACCTCAGGATTCTCGTCCTTGAAGCAGGTCCTCTTACCAAGGACGTGCTCGCTCACATACAGCCAGTCCGTTACCTCTCCCATTTTGTACCCACCTCCACGACCGTGCGGTTCCATGTTGGTAACAAGTCGGAGGCGCTCGCGGGCAGACAGCTCGTCGTGATATCTGGTCAATGCCTTGGTGGAGGCTCCAGTGTCAACTGTACGTTNTNTCCCCTATGCAGCTGTGTCCTTACCATTTCGAAANGTTCATCCAGTCGGGATGTACACCCGCGGAAGCGCATCAGACTACGATGCCTGGGAGCAAATTTACCGGAATCCTGGATGGGGTTTCAAAGATCTCATTTCTCTCTTCAAGAAGGTTGTCTCAACTACACCCTCTCCGACCCGGATTCCTCNATCTGACGTGGGTTTGGTAGACTGAGACATATCAAGTCAAACCAGATGCTNCTAACCATGGATATTCCGGGTGAACATCCCTTCTCTCATTTCTGACGTTGCCGACATTTTGACTCTACTGCAGACCGCTCAAGGTTTCTTATGGCGGCATTTACACCAATGTCGGAAAGCAATTTCTTGAGGTCGTGGGTCATATGGACAAGGAGCGCACCGTCNGCGATAGTCTTGACGCAACCGATTTCAACTCAGTGAATGTCTACAATGTGAGCATGCCTCTGTGTTGCCGCCAAATTGCCTGCTGAAGGTTTTGCTTGTTGCATCCGACAGCGATGGGCAAAGTAAGTGGCCGATAGTTGCTCAATCGAGACTGAGAATCGGAGGATTTCANTTGAAGGTGGATCGACGAGAAGACGGGAAAACGCTCAGACGTTCCGCATCATTTCATCTACAATCGNGAGGGCAACAGCAACCTCCNCGTNGTTACAGGCGTTTACGTCAAGCGCGTCATCTTCCAGTTGCGTACCTCTTTGTTTCGGTGATAACAGTCTCTTAACTTGACCATCNCATTCGTCCCATAAATCAGGGNCGATCGCGCCACTGGGGTCGAATNTCAATGGAACACTCGTATCGTTCCCTCTGCCGATGCAGATGTGCACACCGTGAGCGCCAAGCGGATGGTAGTAGTGTCGGCTGGGGCATTTGGCTCTCCGGCAATNCTCGAGCGATCGGGCGTCGGAGCCCCGTCCGTTCTGACTAAGTTTNGAATNCCGCGAGTGGTNGACTTGGAGGGGGTCGGNGANTCCTACCAGGGTACGGAANGGTTTAGCTTTTCCTAGTCTGCAAGGACATGACNTGGACGAATTCATAGACCACAACATCGTGTTCACACCGTACGTCGCGGCTTCCGACGCGGATACGCTGGATGCTGTCATGAGGAATGAGACAGACGCGACCTCATGTATGTATTCGTAGTCCCGTTTATNCGTTTGATNTACTTGATGTGTCGCTCGTGTTGATCCTGATCTCNATCTTGAACCATGTAGCGGCTTCGGACCAGTGGTTCAAGGATGGTAAGGGCATGATGGCCACCAAGTATGCCTCGTCACTGTGATGCGCACAAATCGATTGATGACCATGGCTTCGCAGCGGCGTTGATGCTGGTATGAGGATGCGTCCATCAGCCGANGAGCTTCGTGAATGGGGTCCGGAATTCAAAAGACGGTGGGACNCCGAGTTCGTTGACNAGCCTGACAAACCGGCCATCTGGATTGGTCTGGGGTCGCTGTGCGTACCGTGTAGCCNTGCCTCTCAAGACATGGATCGCTCACACGTTNCTCGGCCCATNNTACAGGCTGCTTGGCGATCCTACGCTGGTGGAGCCGCGAAAGTACTACAGTGTCGCNTATTTCAACCTGTACCCGGCCGCGCGCGGACACGCCCATATCACTTCTGCAGAAGACGTTGCCGCGCCTTTGGATTTCAAGGACGGGTTTCTCGAAGAGTGTGTTTTCTTTTATGCTCGCCAATNATGGACCACTCATTTCCACACGCGCATCGTCGCTCNTGTCTCTGACTTTTCCCGCCGCTCAGTATGGCCGACGTCAAGCCCCTNATCTGGGGGTACAAGTTCACGCGCGAGATNGCGCGTCGCATGCCCGTCTTCCGCGGTGAATGCGCGCCGCTGCATCCCAAGTTCNNGAAGGGCAGCAAAGCTGCGCTTATCGAAGATGGCATGCCTCTTCCTTTGGACGCGCCGAAGGTCGTCTACAGCAGCGAAGACGACAAGGCGGTCGAAAAGTATATCCGAGGCATCGGTNAGTTGAAGCAGAGTTGTGTATCATTCCACNCTCTGATGGAATGAATTTCGGCGGCAGTTGCGACATGCTGGCATTCGGTTCGTCTGTCACCTTGCTTTGCAGGATCTGGGATCTGACGTGNACCTCGCAGCTTGGCACATGTGCCATGAAANCTCGTGGGGAAGGCGGCGTTGTTGATCCCAAGTTGAGCGTCTACGGTACCAAAGGATTGAAGGTCGCCGGTGAGTTGCCTTCGGCACACCTCANNCTTTTTCAGACGCCCACAATTTCTCTTAGACATGTCTATCTGCCCGGGAAATGTCGGCAGTGTAAGAGCTTCGCTAATATTCCTGTGGAAATTCTNCCACTNATCAATTCTGTTCCTTACCTCNAGAACACTTACTCGACCGCACTCGTCATTGGCGAGAAGGCGGCGGTCATCATCGGCGAAGAGCTTGGGATCAAGAATATCTGAATGCAATGTTTCCTGTTTCACTTTCTTGTTTGCAGTTGCAGAAGTGATTCTCAAGGGCTGTATGCGTGACAGTTAGCCGTATAGTAANGCGNAGTTCTATCCTGTATGTACCATATGACTGAATCTAAAACTTGAAGAGGGACGATCACCTGGAACGTGGCAACGGATCCAAACAACCCCTGTGCACCGGCGCTTTGGCAGCGTCAATCGAGCCAGTGCTGTTCCTCACATAAGTTCAGGAAATTACCATACCTTAACGAGATTTCTGATGACTCTGATTCAAGCACGCTGTCTGGTGTAGCACAGCGCAACCAGTATCATGTCGCCATCATCTGCACGGATGCAGTGGTCGCACCAGATGTTGTTCATGTTTGTGTGCATATCTTCAAACAGTTTCGGACCGTGCATCATTCAGGTAATCCAGTGAGATTCTTCGATCAGTTCCAAACTTCCTTTGATTCAATCCTCACCATACAATACCGTCGTCGCATTTCTGTTGTTCCATCTGTGTCACTGGCGACGTCAACTACGGTATGTGTTTCAGTATCGCCGCAATGCCCTATCTGATGGGAACCACCCCCTAAATGCCATCCTAATAGTAGCGCTTATACTCATCATTCCCTGGGGGGAAATATTCAAGTGTCACCATTCGCACTTTCGACGCAACAACCGCACATGAACGTCACCCCATTCCTTGAGATATTCTCCGCATGGACATCGGTACACGCGGGGACTCAGGCACACCTGTAAGAACCTGCCTCCCCCACCCATCACGCTCCGTAGAGCATATAATTATGTTACAACAGTAAGCACGGAAGCAGTGGTTGAAGCTGCGCACGCTCGAACGCATTTTGCGAACCTGCTTGCACGTAGGCACCTGGAAAACCTTATCTGTACGTCCGAGTTCCAATCTCATGTCACTTTTATGACGGGCCAATCCTCGGCGACATGTTGTGAAGACACCGCCACAAGTGTTCCGTACATTCGTGTAGCAAAATACTGAAAAGTGTGACTTGAGAAAGATTTGGACCTGAGCTGTCAAACGATCCCAACGATCACTCGTCCCGTGAATACAGCCTATAATATCCTGGCAAAGCGTGTGCGATAGAAAGCCAGACCTTGATATCGGGAGTCAGATAATCTCCGTCTTGGAAAGGCGCTGAGAACGCTCACATTATACCAATAGAATGAGATTTGATCGGATGCTACGGTTCTGAGTGTGAGAAAGCGGAGGCCCACGAACGCTGCCAAAGACATGAATGCCACGCTCGTGAACGCATCGAGCTTCCATATGGCCGAAAGGCCGATCGACCACAAAAGTAGAGGGACGACAACCGTGTATCGTGCAACGGACGGGAAGATGATTGGAATTGTTTGGCGCCCAACTGCGCGATCACCGTGCTCGTCCTTGAAGTCTTGGGAGTGAATCGTCGTGGCGAAGATGCCAGCGCTGATGCAGACGGACAATACAGCGACGCGGTCCAACCTATGGTAATCGGAGCCTACAAATGCCAGTCAGCGTATGCATGCTTCGGGAAACGCTCGACCAATATACCCGCAACCAGCGTGGCTCCCGCTTCAAATGAAGCGAAGCCCGCGGCGTTGACCAAATTTCGTATCATCCAATGGCCAGAGTGGAAGGAGAGCTCGTCATATACGATGGTACAGGCAACGAGCGCAATGCTGGCATAGACTGTCTCCGCGCTGTAGAATGCAGATAAGGCCCAGCACGTAGGGATGAGAATCCATCGAAGGCGAATGGCGCTTTGAAGGGAGATGCGGTTGCGGGGCAACGGCCGATCGGCTTTATTGATGACGTCCTCCTCTGGTCTGAGAGTTTGGTTCGATACATCGAATTGCAGCAAGTGCAACCAGATCCATAAAACGGTATGTGGCAGTCGCTCGGCGGCACTGATGGGTGCAGCTGCGATGGCAAAGAAGGTCTGTAAGCTCGAAAGAAAACCGTTCAGTGTTGCGTATATCAAACTGGTTACGATACACACCACGGGGACCACTGTCGTCTTTATGTCCGATTTCGTGAAGAGGAAGGCCGTGTATGCAGCATGAGCGACTTGACGAATGAGTTCTTGAGCAATGGTGGGCATATTATGGGGGAATGAAGACCTCCAGAAAAGCCTTCGAGCACCGGATGCCTACATAAGCCTGGAGGAATCCGACAAATGCGGGGCTGAAAGCTCACAACGCTGCTCACAGTCACGCTGGTCGCACCGAATTGCACAGAGAACGAGGCCTTGAAATTTGGAGTCGCTGCTCATTTCCCGGAAGCCTATCGCAAGTAAAGTTTACGAGCGCTCACCAGACGTTATCTGTATCACAGTCAGTTGAGACTCGTTCTGATGTTCTGATGAAGTGTCGAGCGTCCAGAATACTTCCGGCCACAACAAGAATACCAGTGAGTAGGTCTGATATGGAACGGAAATCGGTCCATCATCCGGGTTGGGGTGCAACATTTGGGCCCGCGCGGGCTGAGTTCTCAGTGTTTTGTTTCTTGCGTTTGCAGGCGGAACAGTCCGTCGTGTTGATGTTACGAAATCTATCGGAAGAGAGTGAGAGGGCCGTAGCCACAAGGTGATGCAGGTTGCCTGTTAAAGTCTAAAAGAACTTACCGCCGCACAGTAATCAGGCTGAGGATGGGATCTGAGACAACTTCGAAAGTCTGACTGAGCGCGTACTGAACAGGCAAACCTTGAGTCAGGTCTCAAGGCCGTTCAATCCAGTATCCGAGTCATCCTCGCGCGACACGCATTTGACCGCCGCCGCCGCCGAGCGCTCAGCGGCGGCGGCGGTAGTCCTGATGCTTCTACCTGGCTGCGAACTGGCAGTTACTACTAGGATACGCACCGAATGCGAGCTTCGCTGACACCTCTAAACGTATAAACGTCGGTGAAGAGAGTCCTCTCCTGCTTACAAACCATCTTTAGGCTCCGAAGAGTCAGACGGTGTCAGGCGGCTTCTATCTTCCGCTGCACCCGACTTCATTTGATACGCTCTGTCTTGTTCCTCGACACTTTTCACGGTTGTCATCTCAATAATTTTTATCGCATTTTGCCGACTCAATGGTAGCCTTGCTGATTTTCAGAGCTGTCGTCACCGATTCTGCATACGATTATCCAGTGATTCCTCTCACGAAAGGCGGCATTATTGAATACTGCACATGTTCCCTGTGCCTTCATCCTCCGGTATGGGGACTGTACTGACTACTGACAATTGGCAAAGCTGGAACTCGACTTCGTGGGTATGTCTTTTGGCCACATTTCTCTCCTCATACACAGAACGATTGTCTTCTGTGCGAGGTCTGCAAAGGAGACTAAGTTCCCTTTGTCTTTGAGACAGTCAGTACATTTTTCTGAGCCCCGGGCATATCTTGATCATGAAAACCTGTGGAGAGACGGATGCTCGTACATTGATGCCCCCTAGAAGGCAGTGTATGGGATACCCCGAACCTGATTGGCTGATAACGATGTCTGATGTATCAGCATAGGTCCCAAGACACCGCGAAATGTTCTCAATATAGCGCTCTATAGCGCTCCACCGTCTGTAGATATTCGCGAGCGTTACACAGCCGACCGAGATGAGGATCATGATGTCCCGACGCGTGGATCCCAGCGACGCAACTTAAGATGGATCCTGTGACACGTCCTGTTGGCTATAAACTTGTACGACGGTTTGTCTTGAAGACCTCCAAATCCCATGTCATCGACCAACAGCACCTGCAGTTTACCCGTCGTGACCGCGACAGACGTGGCATCCATGTGAGTGCATCCGCGACGATTTCTCTGCGACGTACGTACGCTCAATTGACCCGGGCATCGTACTCAGCATGGCACCTATTGTACGTATCGTTAACTTCATGGACGCTATTGGCTATTGTTCCAACTTGTTTTCCTCACACAAGCTTGTGGGCCACTCGTTAAATTGGCTAGGTTTTGGATCGCTCATAGTGCAGTGCTGTAAGTTTTCCATAGCACATCTTCTGATCCCCCACCTGACCGATATTTCTTACGAAGACGTCTACTATTCCAGTTTTCCCGACGACAGATTCATGATTCGGCTGCTGGGTACCAAAGCTCCTTGGCATTTTATGAGCTTCGTTCTCACACACTTTGGTTAGTTTATGGTGTCCTCGTCCTTGAGGTGGTGCAGACTGTGACCACGACCCACCAAACGTGGTGGTATATGGTCACGAACTGGAACAACCCCGCTTCGCTTGTTCTGTTTCCTTGGTCGGCCATGACAGTTCCGACCATAGACGGCTTGAGTAAGTCGACTCCCGTACGGATGGTGGCCGTGGAGGCACTAACCAGCTTGTTTCCGAAGTTGCCGCCCTTGTACAGTCATTTTACTCGTGGTTCGTGTCGCGGGGCATGCATTTTTCTTTTCGGCGGTAACTTATCACCTTCACTGTTCAGGCGCATATGGACGCTGAGTAGATCGAGGACAATGAAGTGCATATCGATCTTGATATTTGTGGTATGTGGGCCCTCAGTGTCGTTCAAGCGCCCATGCTGACGCTGTCACTCAGGTCGCCCTCATTCAAGGTTTGGTCGCAATGGTCACTGCATCCTACGTAATTTCTCGTCGACGTGGCCTGCCCGCATCAATCGCATCACTAAGATATACTGTCTGTTACAGTTCGCCGCTCATTCGTCACGGGGACTCTTAAATAGATTGCACCCGGCGTTCGCGGTGAGAGCTTCCTCACATGCATGGAAGCCGTTCTCGTCTGATTTGAATATGTTGTCAGACATGGCTGGCCACGAGCCTGGCGGCTGACATCCTGGTCGCTGCCTCTATGCTCTGGATAGTAAGTCACGTTGCCAACTCGCGCTTGGTCGTCGTCTCAGAAAACTGCCAAAAATTCCAGCTGTATACGGCCAAAGCACACACCATGTGGCCAGAGTCGGAATCTCTGATCGCCAGATTAATCACGAATGCGATCGGGACGGGGGCCGCGGTCGCGGTCTGCGGTCTCATTACCTTGATCTTATTTGTAACCTCTCCAGAAAACAGCTTGCAATACCTCTCGGGGTAAGTATCTTTGTCTGCCTACTGCGCGTCTCGGACTAATATGGCCAAAACAACTCGGCAGAGCGTATCTCCTGGGGAAATTGTGAGTCCAAAATGAAAAGATTTTGCATCGTGTTCCTATTCAGAGATTCACCACGCACGAATAGGTATTCCAACAGCGTCATGGTGACTCTGAACGCTCGCAGGAGTAGCCGCGCATTACTCTCGACTCGCGGAAGCTCAAATGCGCAAAGTGACTCGTTCCCAATGCGAATTCGTGTAGCTCGTCAAGTCCATACGATGCATGACGGCCTAGACGTGCCGCCTAGTCGGGTACGGTCTCACGAGCGTTTTGTACATCTTTATCCATTAACAACTAAGTCGTGTCTGTTACCAGACGGATAGCAATGAACTTCCCGGGAGCCAAGAGAAAGGGAGACCTTTTTTCGATTTAGGTGACATGCCGTTGCCCCAATCAAAGGATGTGGATGTGGAGAGACAGGGTCCTGATGTGGTTTAATAAACAGAGTATTCATATAATCGGATTTCTGCAGAACCGCGCCATCGGTTTCTGTCCGGCGCAAACTGGGATGTCATCAAGGGCGCTAGACAGTGTTATGCTATCTCAGCCGGTTTACGGACTCGCTAACCTGATTTGCATTTGTTCTTCATCTTCGTGGGGTACCGGCGACTGAACGGTCTAGTAAAATGGCAAGGCGCATACCCTGAGCAAGATAGGTACATGTAATATCACAGATGTCGAATGGTCATGCTTAGCCTCACAAAAGGGCAGACGGAAGGAGATTCTTGTCATCCCTATTCATTCAATAATATCGGTCATAATCTAAGACTCATGTGGAAGTGTTTTCGAGCTTCGCACATTTTTGCTAATATTTGGGTTTTGAGCACTGTGATTGGCTGATGACCGAGATTTCTGCAATATATTCGAGGCAGCCAAATTCTTTCACCTGAGTCACAGTCTTTGGCGAGTATTTGGTGGACATACGATGCCCAAATATATGCCTGTGTCTGCCGTGCTTCGCAACTATCTGTCGTTCATGACATCGACGATATCACCTTGACGGTGATACACAGGTCACAGAAGTTGATCATCGGATCCAGTATCAGTTCTTGATGCTGCTCTCTTTCCGCATCCACAACTATAGAGCAGCTGCTCATGGCTGCATTCATCATTCATATTGACTGCTGTTCATGGGCGCTGTTCATGGAGTGGATTCTGGCGCGAACCTACTTGCTGAGCGCTGATCGATGATCCGTGACTATACATAGACAACAACTGTCGAGGACCTTGGCCACCGCCAGTGATTTCAACCTCTCAGGTGGCTTTCCTTGTGCTCAATTGAAACACTGAAACGATAGACTATGCATTTCAGCGCTTCAGGACTACATAGGATAATGCAAGCCATATTGTCTCAAAACGTCGATTCTCATTTGGAATGACTTCTTTGCGCAGTCTGACTCTACTTACGGAGATGAATTGATGAACGTCTTTTTGATCCTAGCCAGGATCAGAAGGCCATCCATGCTCCATGAACTCACGAAGTATTTCTGATGAAAGCTGATGCCCCACTTAAATAGGTGTGAATGGCAGCGGCTCGTGATTATGATTCTCGTGTTTAACAGTTTTTTTTTTCCCTATCATTCAGTCTGGACGACCGCGCCTTTACTACAATCTGACCCATCGTGCTACCTTTTTTTTTGGGCATCCTATCCTCTCGAAGCCATGTTCAGCTCCGGTTCTCAAGTATTCACGACTGCTTTTTGCTTTGTTTTCCTAGGATGGTTTCTCATCCATCGCCGAGTGACCAACCCCAGTCGTCATAAGCTGCCTCCAGGCCCAAAGCCCCTGCCTCTTGTTGGAAACCTGTTCGATATGCCTAGGAACGAAGAATGGGTGACGTTCTCTCGATGGAGAGAGTTATATGGTTTGAATCCACTTATCTTCAACCTAGCTCGAATGAATCATGGATTTAATGTGGCTGTTAGGCGACGTCGTGTATGTCCGTATCATGGGCCGTCCGATCGTCATCCTCACCTCTCTTGAGGCGATCACCGATCTGTTAGAAAAACGGTATAATATTTATTCAGATCGCCCCGTTTTCCCGCTTGTTGATTTGTATGTCTTACTTACCTCTGAGCTTTCGCTGAGACCAAAATGATGCTGTCGCACAGGATCGGACACCAGTGGAATTTTGGCTTCAAGCAGTACGGGAAAGAGTGGCTTTCGCTGCGGCGAATCTTCAGCAGCAAGTATAGCACTCAAAATGCGCTGCGTAGTTATCATGACTCGCAGCGTGCGTCCGTGGCTTGTCTCCTCCAGAATCTTCTCCGGGATCCCTGCAATTTCGTGGACCATATCACTTTGTATGTCAGGAATCTTAATTCTCAGATGTCATTCTTGCTGAAATTTTACTTTCTGTGGTGCAGACGGTCCAATCAGCTCATCATTGATGTGACATACGGCATCTCGATCACGTCTTCTAAGGATCCTTTGATACAAGTAGCTGAAGCTGTCATGAGCACCGTGTCAGTAGCTTTGAGCCCAGTTATGTGGATTGTGAACCCTTTTGCCATCTGTGAGTCCGTCGAATCCTGTCCACCCGATTTTAGCATGCTGATGGCTAGAATATAGCCCAATATCTCACAAGTTTGTTCGGGGGGAACGATGCGATATTTCGCGTTCAAAAATGGCGAACCGATCTCGAGCAGCTAAGAAATGTCCCATTCAATGAGACCAAAGCCTCTCTGGTTCGTCTGCATTCTCCTGTAGCGTCATAGCGACCTATTGTTTGTTCAGGCGAGTGGATGTGCCAAACCGTCTTTCACGGCGAGTCTGCTGCAGGAGCTAGGATCAAACTACGACCATGAGAGTGAGCTCATGATACGCGACTGTGCCGCCGTAGCTTTTGGTGGTAAGTGGTATGGCACATGTCAGAGCTCATCTCACCTGCTCACAAATGAACTCTAGCTGCATCTGAAACCGTGGGTCTTGTTCGGCATGAGGTCTGCAAAGGCTCACACGAGTAATCTAGACAATAGCGTCTGCAATGAGCTTCCTCCTTGCCATGGCACTGAATCTTCACGTTCAGAAATTTGCTCAAGAGGAAATCGACAGGGTCATCGGTTCAGACAGACTGCCGGATTACGCAGACAAACCTGATCTCCCTTATATCACAGCAGTGATGAAGGAGACCATTCGCTTCCATGCGCCGGCACCGAGCGGCAAGTTTCCATCTTGTCGTTGTCCACATCATTCATTGAGAGTGCGGTTTCTGACAGGAGTTCCACATCTCCTGAGACAGGACGACGAATACAAGGGTTTTCATCTTCCAGCAGGTTCGATTGTCATAGGCAACATCGAGTAGGTTTTTCTGGAGTGCTCCACATTTCTCTCAACTAGCTTGTTCGCAGAGGACTTTTACATGACCCGTCCATCTATCCTGATCCCTACGAATTCAAACCTGAGCGATATCTTCATTCAGGCGAGGTTGATCCTGCGCGCATTGCCTTTGGATTCGGCAGGCGGTATGTTCCACAACAAATATTCTGGCTATTACTCTTCGTTTGCGTATATTGATCGGCTGTTTCAAGTGTTTGCCCGGGTAAATCCCTCGCTGAGGACACCCTCTGGCTCATGGTGGCGCAGTTTCTGGCAGTTTACTCTATTTCTCCTGTTGACGAGAAATCACCACCCCCTATCGCTTTCATCCCCGGAGCCATCTCGTAAGTACTTTCCGTATTTTTGTCTTTTGGACCATGTTCACGATTATCGCCTTGCAGACGTCCCGTTCCTTTCCCTTGTGTTATACGTCCTCGTTCCGACTCGGCGAAGAATCTGATAGATACCGCAGGCCATAACTGAATTGGCGATGTGTACATTGGATAGAAAGAGTATGAGATGGCACACCTTTTCGTCGCGCCTTATAATTGTGATCTGAGGGAACTGCAATGGTGATGAACTTGTATATAGGGTCACTTAGACATTCGAATGACACACAGCAGGTCCTTGGCACCACCGTAGCACCGTAAGACTTCGTCGCCAATGAGTCATGATGCCTCATGAGCCCGAGGAAAGCCCAATAACTTACGGCAGGTAGTGCTTCGGCTGAGACTACAATGTCCCTTCACGCCTCTTCGTTATATAACGTCTCTAGATTGTCTATTCACAGCATCCGCAACGACGTTATCTACTCTCTATGCACACTTAATTGTGAACACGGTCTCTCAAATAAACAGAATATGTCAGCACAGATAGTGGGGAACGCATGGGGGAGGTCAAGCGTCGGTGAACTCTCTCACCACTCCAAGCATCGGCCGGGGCCTTCAAGCATCAGACCTTCAGGCCCAGGCTTTACTGGCGTCGACTGAAACGGCGAAAGCCTGTACGCAATTAGATGGCATCCGTGAATATCGCAAGACTGGAAGGCGAGAAGTGGATGTCAGGAAGTACGTCTCAGTCTTCGGCGTGCATGCGGGAAGAAGCTGCAGTGACAGTGTGCATCTTTCTCAGAAATGCAAGCTCTGCGATATCGTTGAGTTCTCCGCGGGAGAAGTTGGAAAATTAATTTAAGGACCAGCACCGCAAATACGATTCTTCAGGACGTTCAGCGGGCGGCGGCGTCTTGATGTCTGACCGGCGCATTCGAATCAGTCTCTCCAGAAATTCCATTGCCAAGAATTCGGCCAGCTGTGAGCATGCTAAAGTGAGGTGCTTGAGTAAGTTCAGTGTTAGATCGGTTTTGAAGCGCTCAATTCTTTGCACTTAATCCGATTCCACATTTCACTTGTTACGGCACGGACCACCCAGCCATCAAATGCAATCTATGATGCCGACGAATCACGATGCCGACCAAACGACCCCGCGCGAGCTGCGCTCCATCATCGTGTTCTGCGACACGCTCCGCCAATTTGACTACGATGTGTCTCTTGTGACCAGCTCGACATTTTTTAAGTTCTGTTAAATTTCTAAGTTGAATGGTTGGCATTTATCACTTCCGTGGAGCCTAAAGATGTCGATGCAACGGTGCAATTGAGCTCCGAGCACTGCCGAGCTGCCGAGGAGTTCTGGGAACAATCAACCATATCGGGTAATTCAGACATCTCTGGGCTATGTTGCAAGCAAACTGAAATTTCAGTTATTCGAGGGTCACTTTGCACTTATAAATGTAAAGAAAGGCTGTTTCAAAAATGCTCTATTGACGCGTGATTGCGGAACTCCTGATTATGCCATAATTCAGGTCCATGCACACGGTTCCAGGGTGACCTTGCTGCAGTACCATTGATTGATCAGTAGTAAGTACCACCTCTCACGCAAATTCGCCTTGTCGAGAGCTTCCACTGGATCTGATTTATGATTTATCTGTTGTCACTCATGAAATTTATACCTATAGAATGCATTGTTATGACTGTATCCTGCTTTTCGACACGCATTTCTGCCGTTCCTCAGCACAGCTGTCTTTGATGTACATCGCAAATGATACTGAGCCGAGGTGGTAAGTCTCATATTATTCTCTGCATCTTGAACAAAAAAAGGACATAGGGGAGACAATTGACTGCGTGCACAGAACAAGAATTGTCTTCTGGAAAGTCAGGCTGCTCAGGGGCCGGAGATACTCACGAGGGCTTTCGGAGAGAAGGTGAGAGTGCGAAGGGACGAGCGAAATGGACACAGTCGTCCGCATGAGTATGTACTTAGCAGGATGAGCTAATGCTTCCGGGATCGCGGGGTCTTCGCAGTGGACGCTCGGGCGCCCCCGTAAACGCGTCCGACCCCATAGAATACATTTGAGGAATCTGTCCACGTTATGGTTTGTCCCTTTTACTCACCCTTCTTGATGAATGGCAGGCGCTGAATGCCTCAAAACAGCTGAGCCAGCCCCGTTCCCTGAATAACGACGTGGCATGTGCACCCCAATGTCTGGTCGTGCTTTTTTTTATCCACGGTTCGGCGTCAGATTGCCTTAAAACATGAATCATGTTTCACACCGCCCGACGGTTGTGATCAGCTTTTTTTTCCTCTCACCCGCATGTTATGGGTACCAAATCAGAGTCTCGTGATGCCAGTATCGCGATTATTGGTGCAGGGTAAGGCAGAACCATGCACACAGTTGTCGGATGTGCAGTTGACGTGAGCCGTGGATAGAATGGGTGGCATGGCGTTCGCCATCGCTTTGAAGAGGCAGTGGGGTTTTGAAGACTTTGTCGTGCGTTTCTACCTTCGCAGTACCATTTCAGACTTCACGTAGAAATTTTCCCAGATTTATGAGAGGGCATCAGAGGTCGGAGGGACATGGAGGGTTCGTTCTTGACCATGCTCTGCACTACTCAAAATTCTGATGAGCCGTGCTCTAGGATAATCAGTATCCGGTTTGTCTACACAATACTTTGGTGGACGCCTTGTCCCCCATGATGTTCACGCACTCCATCTCCTTATAGGGTTGTGCGTCGGACGTGCCCGTGCACTGGTATTCGTTCTCGACTGACCTGAAACTGAACTGGGAGCGCCCGTACGGTTTTCGTAGCGACATTCAATCATACCTCGTCGATGTTGCAGCCAAATATTCGCTCCATGCCAAATGTATATTCAACACATCGGTGGTCTCGGCCGACTGGGACGACTATGCAAAGTATGGCGAATCCTTGTTGAAGATGCAGTGACCAAGGAGAGACGAGAGGTCCACGCGAAAGTTCTAATCTCAGCGATCGGTCTGTTCTTTGAGCTCAACATGCCGAAGTTGCAGGGTTTGCGTGAGTTCAAGGGCGAGCTCTTTCATTCTTCCAGGTGGAGGCATGACCTCGATCTCAGAGGCAAGCGTGTTGCCGTCATTGGGAACGGATGTTCTGCGTATATACAGCATTTTTTTTCATCCTGATTTGATCCCTGACGCCCATGATATAGCATACAGTTCGTACCAATTATTTCCGCCGATTCCACTGTGAAGGTTATGAACTTTGCCCGCACACCCATGTGGTTTGTCCCACGCGTGAGTGTTTACCAGAGCCTTTGAACTTTCGTTGACAATACGTCTTTTCATTGCCCAGTCAAGCAACGCTAAGTACTCTGCATGTGCCCAATGGGCTTTCAAGAAGCTGCCCTTGATCGCTCGCCTTTATCGCGCCATAATTATGTTCTCGGTGAGCATAACGGCTGATGCATGCGTAAAGTCTGAGAGGCTCACGGCACCAGTTCGAGATCCGCTTCATTGTCTGGCACGGACGCAACTCTTTCTTCAATAAGCTCACGGCAAGAGTATGTTTTACCTATCCTTGGATTTAAAATTATCCGGTATAGTGTTCATCTTCAAATTCAGTTGATGACGTGGTACATCAAAAGAACGGCTCCCAAGGAATACCATGACAGCCTGATCCCGAGTTATCGTGCGTGGTATTTCTCATCTCTTATGATAGACACGTCAACCTCTATCCCTGCGGCTCTAGCTCCTGGTTGCAAGCGTGTGATTGTTGATCATAATTACCTCAATGCTTTGCACCGTCCGAACCTTACGCTCAGCTGGGATGCGATCGACGGGATCACGCAGACTGGCATTGTTACATCTAAAGGTCTGTCCTCTCCTTACGTTTACTTCAACGTCACTAGAATCCACGTACAGGGGAAATTCCATTCGACGTTATCATTTGCGCGACGGGCTTCGTAACTGTCAGTACTCATTGCAACGCTGGCCATGCACAAGTTGCAGCAATGCCTTGATTGTTCTAGCTGATGCATTTTGATCGCAACAGGACAAGTACCCGATTCCCATTCGTGGAAGGACGGGACAAACTGTTGAGGAATACTGGGCCTCTCAGGGCTGTCCCACGGCCTACCTCGGGACAACGCTTCCAGGGTTTCCTAATTTTATCATGATAGCAGGTCAGTAGAAACATTCAAGTGAATTCAAACTGTAACTGACTGTCTTTTTCAGGACCAAATGCAGCTTCAGGGCACGCATCTCTCACGTTTCTTGAGGAAACGCAGGTACATTCATTCCTTCGACTGTCTCCTGTCCTCCCAAAATCATCGTCCTAATCGCCGTGACTTTTCCCAATTTGCGGCATGCAACAGGTCAAATACGCCCTGAAAGTCATCAAGCCCGTCATCGACAACCAGTTCGCCTCTGTAGAGCCTACCGTACACGCATCGGAGTCCTACAATGGCCATATCCAACGCCGCCTCGCCGAGTCCGTCTTCACCCAATGTAGTTCTTGGTACCGCGTTGGCTCAGGAGGCAAGATATTCAGTATGTGGCCAGGTCCGGTCACTACGTTTTGGTGGTGGACTCGGAAGGTGAGGTGGTCGGATTACCTTGTGTCGAGGAACAGAACAGGAGTTCCGGCGAGCTGAGTAGGGTCTGTGTAGAAGTGAGACAAGTGTGTCATGAGAATTCGCAACGCGCGCGGCTGTCTGTAGAATACGGCGACTGTGAATGCGTATAACGTCGCGAATCAGTGGAGACCTATGTTGGAGACTGGGTGAACATATTTAGGTTATTCCAAGGTAGACAGACTTCAACTGCATACTCTTCGGCTCATGGTTTGCTTCGCTCACCTCCCAACCATCCTGATTCAAAGATGTCACTCACCTGGGCTCATCACGATTTGAATTCAGACAAGAAAATATGTATGTCACTGGCAGACTTCTCCCATTCCACTTCCATCTCCACTGTCCAGAACTTCTCCTTGAACGTGTGCCTATGACGCAGATACAAATGAGTGATTCGTACGCTTTCGTACATTCTTGAGATTCAAGCTGCAGTCACCAAGTACATACATGATATCGCAGCCGGTCAAAATAAATGATTGCTTGTTTCCACAATTTTTCATAAGAAAAGAAACTTTCAAAGAGGAAGAGAAACCGGACACGGGTATTCGATGCCACGGTACGACGATGCGTCCGAACGGGCTCAAGGCGTGTGACTGATAAGATCTAGTATCGTGCAGACACTTTGTGTTGTCAGACGTCTGGCAAACTCATGGAGCATGATGGCTGAGAGAGTTGACGAATGCTGTTCTCGTTGGAGGTCAGTTGTCAGCATATTTAAGTTGTCAGAAGAGCATGAACTGAAGACGATTTCGTTCGGCGAGAACGTTGGAGACCCAAAGCCAAGTGGGAACTCATCGAAGCACGGTGGGATTGAGGGGAACGAAGCTGTACTTTTGAAGAAGATATGACATTGGAGGCGGAACACGATTGAGAGTTATTAGTCGCACAAGGAGCGAAGGAGAACAGAGGAGAACGCGGAGTGCCGCAATGTGAATTGCGAATTGCTCGAGTTCAAGTTGTCATGACGTGATCTCCGAATCGTAAGGCGAAGTGCTTCATCCTCTTCTCTTACTCGCCCAGTCTCCCTCGACCCCATCATTGACAACTAGAATTCTTCCTTTCACCATCGGATACCAGGTTGTTCATTGACAAACTCCCCGATCGAAAAAAAAGCAATTCTGAAACTTCAGACGAGGCGAGATGCGGTTAGAAGCACGAGGGGAGCTAGGATCTGGGATGAGATGCACGAGTACGTGGTCAGAGCGCGCACATTGACATACAATAAGGTGAGATATCTATCCCTGAAATTTACTCACCACAATTGTTACGGGACCTGCACGAGCTTGGGTGAAGGAGAATGCACATTGCTGCTATCAATAAGCGGGTGCAACGCACAGAGCCGCGGAACGTAAAGGCAATCAACTGTCAGTGGGGGGAACAAAAAGATGAAGAGAACAGAAGGATCAGGTGCGTACTCCTCGCTTAAAATCTCGTCAGTCGCCCCAGCACCACCCCCAACATGCATCTTTTCCCTCATCCTCCCATCTGCCACCACCATCATCTGCCCTCCACGACTTGTATGCACAGAACTGCTGGCAGCATGCAGTGAGCTTCTGCCATGCACCAATGCTGCTCCCGCTCTGCTACCCTAACAGTGCCATAACACTGAATATGGACAATTGTCACCTGTCGTCCACCAGATAAGTTCGCACCATTCCCCCATCACATTGCTCCAGTATCGGATGCATGGTTCGCATTTACCGTTATTGACAAACGGTTGGCGGCTTGGCCCTTGTACCGATAACAGTGCAGTCTGAGGCATTGGCAAAGGCTCGAGGAAGAATACCTCGAGCCTGCCGTCCTGCAATGTATTGTTTGTTGTTGGAGGGGCCTCGCCTTCCGCTTGTTGGGATGCAGTGGACGATCCCCCTTTGTCCAGCTCTGCGGTCTTGGTATCGTCGACTCGCCTCTTTTTTAGCAAGGGTGAGCGGTCGCCGTTACCTTCATCGCCGCAGCCTTCGCCCTCTGGCAGGTCGTCACCGCCTTCATCGCTATCTTCATCTGAGACCCGTTTCCTTGAGCCTTTCATCCGCTTCTGCTGGATCGTTTCTGCTGACGACGAGATTTCCCTGTCCAACGTTGTATTGCAAGGTCTGCGAGCGAGAAGGGGTTTGTCTTCCAACGCGCCCGTAAGAGACGAATCAGTCGATATATTCATTTTCTTGCACTNNNNGNNNGC
>SGPL01000131.1:0-66080 GCA_004802705.1 Bondarzewia mesenterica
GATTCGTGAGGGTGTTTCCGGGGCTGAAGCCGAACTCGCGCACGCTGTTCCTGCTGCTGGGGCATCTGCGGCGGGCGGAGCGGTGTGGGGCGCTGGCCGAGCGCGTCGTGGGTGGGTTCCGGAGACGGTGGGGAGAGAGGGTGGTCGACGGCCGGGTGGCGCTGCGGACGATGCGGCTGGCGGCAAAGGAGGGCAGGCAGGATCTGCTGAAGCAGCTCGTGGTGGCGCAGCGCAAGGCCCGGTACGGGAAATGGATCTGGGACGCGCAGAAAGAGGTGGTCGGCAAACGGAGCGGGCGGAGCTACAAGCGTCTGTTGCGACCGTCGATGGCAAGTCTCTACCCAAAGAGGGGATCGCACGCCAGATCCCAAGCGCGGCTCGCTCGCAGGATCGCGACACGTCACCCAGCTTGCAGGCTGGCGGGGAGGGGCACGCGATGACACCCGGACGTCTCGGGCAGCTTGGTCGATGTCTGCTCGCGGGCCATATATCCCGATCTGAAACGACGCGTATAAAAGTCCATCCCCTCTCCCTTTTCCACCCACCATGTCCCCTTTAATTAACCTCGTTTTGCCTCTGACCTCCCAGTTTGTCACTGTGCGTGGCATTTGCAAACGAGAAGCTGCCGCGTTCAAATTCTTTCTGCCACATCCTTGAGCATCATTCGTCTCGCTCCCTGGCCCCGGTCGCTCTCTCTCGCTTTTCAAATCCGCGACAAGGCCGTGGCTCCTCCCTCTTCGCCTTCGGTTTCGCCCAGTCGAGGCAGCCGCCGTCTCCCAGTCAAGTCTCCGCTCCTTTCTTCAATCTTGTTTGAGATCACGTCAAATCTGCATCCTCCGTCACGATCCAATCGTCCTCCTCCCCGACCCATATTCAATTCTTCCTTGCTTTTAAAACCAAGGTCGGTCTCCCTCCATGGCCTCCATCCCGCCTCCTCTTTTTCCGCTCCCAAATCATGTCCGCTCACTATCGCCGTCCCTCGCCCGAACAGGTCCTCTCCCTCGCCTGCGCCGTCGTCGGCGTCGGCCCAGGCGGGAGCACTTCCATGCTCGCGTGCGTCCCCCGCCTCTCCAAAATATATGCATGCATTTTCGAGGGCCCGCGCTGACCAGCAGCCCTTGTGGCCAGCTTTTTCTTAGTCGCGTCGCCATCGCCGACTATCGAGGAAACGTCGTTCTCGACTGCTACGTCGCCCCGACCGTGCCCATCACCGACTATCGCACCAGCACCACCGCCATTGAACCGGCCCACCTACACTCCCGTGCGCGGTCTATTTCATCTTTGAAAATCTCGATCAAGTAATCATCGCCATGCGCGACCTCCCCCAAAACACAGCGTCGGCCTACAAATTTTCTCAGGTCCAACAGCACGTCGCTAATCTTATTCGGGACAAGGTCGTCGTCGGCCATTCGCTCTGGAATGACCTCTCAGGTCAGACACGCCGCGCTTTTATATGCTAGGGTCGTTGCACGCGCTCATATATGCGTCCGCGCGCGCTCTAGTGCTGGGCATCCCGCATCCCGCAGTCAACACCCGCGACGTCGCGCTGTACCAGCCCTTCCGAAACGCCCTGCGCTCTCCCAACCAGGTCATCGGCCTGCAGACCCTCACGTGGCACCTCATGCGTCGCCGGTGTCAGGACGGCCAGCTAGACCCTGTGCGTGTCCTTTGTTTTTCTTTTGCCCCCGAGCTCGCCTCGAATTGAATTCCTGTCGTGCCTCGTGCGTTCCGTCGAACGCAGCTCGAGAACGCCCGCGCCGCCCTGGACCTCTACCGATCGCATGCGTCCGAATGGGAAAAGGCCATTAGCGAGGGCCATTGGCCGTCTGCACTGCCCCCCAGCACCTTTTCGCGTTGCTATCTGTGAACGCGAGTCGTCACGGTCCACGACGCGCCCTTTCTTTTTTTCTTTTTNTCTTTTTCTCATTGGTGGACGCGCGCGCATTTGATATGTATTTATGAATCGTCATCGCTGCTTCTCGCGCTTCCTTTTTGGTCCCATCGTCGACTTGATCCATTCTCATTTCCGATCTCGAGCCCGTTTTTCGATACGTTGTGAAGCTTATTTGTCAGTTCGGACTTGCCCCACTTTGGACGACGCGCATACATTTAGATGCTTCCTAGACGACTGTACTTAGCTTAGGCCAGCTCGTAGACTCCCGCGTGGCTCTTTCGCATTTAATCGCTAATCCATATGCTCCCTGTCGCATGGGTACTACTCATCTCGATCTCGGTCGGCCGCTTCGTCGCACCGCTGCCAAGAGAAAAAAAAGAGGCGCGTTTCCGATGGTTTCGCGAGGCCAATTTGCCATACAAATTTCAACCCAGATCCAACTCTAAATTCCCTCGCCGCGCCCTCGGTAATCCGCTGGGCGCGTACGACAACCCATTCCAAATTCCCAGCTCCCTGATCCCTTTCCCTCATTGGTCAATGTCGAGTCTGACGCCAAGGCAGCGGGAAGGGGAGGAGGAGGGGTGTCGTTTGGGTGAGTGCGATTGTTTCGGAAGGAGGGACCGCGTGAGACGCGAACGCACCTTTTCGGCGTCGAGGGCGCGCATGAGGCTCTCGTACACGAGCAGCGCGCACGCGTTGGACGGGAACGCGCGGAGCAGGCTCGTCCCGAGGCCCGCGCCGCCAACGTGAGATATTTTCTTCTCAGACCTTTCCTACGGACCAGTTGCTCTTTTCATTTGGTACCCCCCCCCGGGCGACCAGATGATCATGCTCAGGCCCATGCGCTGTCTCCCCTACTTATGTTCACCTATGCGCTACATGTTGCTTTACTTCTATATCATCATGTACTCTATTATGATCCAAATTCATGTGTTCAGACGGAGGAGCATCCAGCTACGTGTACAGTATTACCACCTTGAAGTGAATTGACACTTGGTAGTACGTGTCCGGGGTCTCGACCGTCTATTCTGGTCGACCTTTTTTCTCTCATACTAGCGCGCGCCATTCAGCTGCACATTTCCTGTACACGGTACATTACTGTCATTTTATCATAACCCTATGAAGATCTCCAAGAAGGAGCTCATCGACGAGCATGTTTCTCTGCTACAATGTCGTCGCGCAGTAACTGCATTGCTCGACCACGCTACCAAATTTCAGCAGGAGAAGCAGGAGAAGGAACTGTTACCCGGGAAAGAGCAGCATGTATGGCTGCAGGTGGGGGTCAAGAAGATGTACCCCGAGAAAAAGCTGAAGCCTTTCAAGATGTATGTGTTGATCCCATTCTTGAAGGGGTTGCATTGACTGTTCGTGCAGCCCGTTAAAACACACTCTGGTCGACCCGCGCACATCATCCGTTTGTTTGATCACGAAGGACCCCCAGCGCGAGTACAAAGACCTACTCGAATCGCATGGCATCCGATTTATCAATCGCGTCGTCGGGATTACGAAGCTGAAGGGCAAATTCAAGCCATTTGAAGCGCGCAGACTTCTCCTGCAAGAGAATGGCATGTTCCTGGCGGACGAGCGTGTCATCCCATTGCTGCCCACACTGTTGGGCAAAAAGAGTTTTTTGAGGCAAAAAAAAGTGTGTCGTATACGCCATAATGCCTATACTCACGAGTTAACATTGCGTTCCAGACAGCCTATACCCGTATGTCTGACTCGCAAAGACCTTAAAGGCGAGCTTGAGCGTGCGATCTCATCAACATACATGCACCAAAATCAGGGCACATGCACGTAAGTCTTTCTTTCTCATGGTATTATTATCATTTAGCGAGCTGCATCTGATTTTTGTTGAACAAGTTCGATAAAAAATTGGTACCATCTCCCAAACCCCCGACCAAGTCCTCGCCAATCTCCAAGCCGCCCTCCCCTCCATCATCAAACACATCCACGATGGCTGGGAAAACGTGCAAAACCTAGGCATCAAAACCAACTCGAGCGCCAGTTTGCCACTTTGGTCGTGCCCGCTCGGAGACGATGAGGGGGGACGGTGGAGTGGGTTGGTTGCAGGCGATGATGCATCTGAGGAGTCATCTTTGAGCGAGGAGGGAGACGACAGCGAGAGTGCGGACGAGGCAATGGATGCTGATGACGATGTGGTGACGAAGACGTTGGAGAAAGGTAAGGGCAAGAAGAGGGCGGCAGAAAAGGAGGAAGCGACGAAAACCAAAGAGCAAGCGAAGGGCGAGAACAAGAAGAGAGCGGCAGAGGAGGAGGGGACCAAAGGCAAGAAGCGGGCGAAGGGAGAGGGCAAGAAGAGGGCGGCTGAAGAAGTAGAGGTGCCAATACCTAAAAAGAAAACAAAGGGTGAAAGTAAGAAGCGGGACGCAGAGGAGGAAGAGGCGGAGGAGGAGAGGAAGAAACCCAAAAAGAAGGCCAAGGTCGAAGGTAAGAAGGAGGAAGCAGAGGACGAGGAGGCGAAGAAACCCAGAAAGAAGGCCAAGGTCGAAGGTAAGAAGGGGGAAGCGGATGAGGCGAAACCTAAGAAATCGAAGGGCGAGGCTGTCGCTCAACCACAAAAGGCCTCGAAAGCGAAACCTACTCTCGTTCCAGAATCAAGAAAGGCGGTAAGTGCCGTCTCATGAAATCGTTTCGACGCAGTCTGTTCATTTTATTATTCTTTTTATCGCAGGAGGCCTCCACTACTCAGCATGCCATCGGCTCTGATTCGAAGAAGCGGAAGGAAATTCCTGAAGTGACAGAGGCTCCCGCATCCCAACCCGCAGCGAAGAAGAATGCCGGCGTTGCAGGAGAGAAGAAGAAGGATAAGGTTGCGAGGAAGAGAAAGGCAAACGTCAGCGCTAAAGAGGGTCTCTTGGGGAGCAGATGAGGATGGTGTACGGAGTTCCCAGGTGAACACACGTTTGCTGCTGGATGTGTTGTGATCTGGTCTGCTGTTATTTCTTACCGATACGGTCTCATTCGCCCATGCATCATGAACTCACATTATCGTTCATGGGCCCGCATCGCCTGGTCAGATTTCACCGCAGCGCAATCTATCACAGCCCATGAGGCTGTAATATGTACATGTTGTAGACGGCGTCCGCCTTCTCCTAACCCTGAATCAAGGTTCCGTGATGAGTCTGATTCGACCCGGCTTCCGGCTTCATTGTCAATTCGGCGACTCTCACCTTCCCTGCAACCATGTCTGAGCGCCAGTCCACGAAGATATCCATCCCGCACACCTTCGAGGACGGAGTTTCCATTGTGGGGGTTCTGGAGCAGCTGGAACCCGCCCAGTTCGCCGTCGGCCGGAAGATCGCGCTGGTACGTCTTTTGCATTCGGATCCGTCGCGCGGCCAGTCAACAGTCAACCAACCTCATGACATCCATACAATCGCAATGAACTGAAGATCTTACACGGTACAATGGGGTGAGAGATCCGTCGGATTCTCGCGAGTCATCACGGCGTTGTCTGCTCGGACGTCATGCTGACTCTCAAGGACGTCTCTCAGACACAAAGACTACCTGTTCCAGAAACGCCTCGCTCTCCGATTGCCTTTAGATTCATTTCGGTTCGATTTCAGGTGCGCGCGTTGCCTTTCACGTTTTTACGCTTCGTCGGTGGCGTTTTTGATGACTGAGCGCGTTGCTTTGATTTGGAGAGGTGCCCACGAATCGGGGGGTGGGTGGGTTCATAGCGGGATAGGCCGCGACGTCGAAGACCTGCGCGTGGTCGTGGATCACTTGACGCGTCATTATGGCTACGAAGTGGACCTGTTGGTCGGCCATTCGCGGGGCAGCGTCGTCGCGATGCACTGGCTGTGTACCTCTGAAGAGGGAAAGCGCGTCGGCGGTATAGTGAATGCCTCTGGGCGCTATAGAATGCATGTGAGTGCTCACGCGCTCAAGATGGACTGAGAGTCACACGTAGGCACCCACTCTTAATCGTATTTCTGACCGAACTTGATCCCTAGAGAATCTTCGGTGTGTGCTCATGGTTGTGGGGCACGTTCCCGTGCAATTGATCTCTTCATCCGTTTCGGGTATCAGACAATGCGCACCGCTATCAGACCTCATTTGATGAACGCGGATACTACGACTGGGAGGTGGTCGTGGCGCGCAAACGAGTCATCGGCAGAATCTATCCCGCCGATCTGGAACGTTTCGCCAGCTGGGACACGTCCATTGTATGGGACAAATTCCCTCAGAACACAGATATGCTCTCGGTGCACGGTCTGACCGATAAAGTCGTTCCTCCGTATGTACTAGCCGCTACGCCCTGTCGTGCTATCAGTGTTCTGATTGCGGAGTTTTTTCGTGGGCGCGATATTCTTGGGTTTCACTTGTTATTCCAACGACAATGTCACGTCCCGTCGTCGGTATGTTTGCTCAGATACGATGCGATGATCTATTCCCGAGCTGTAGGCGGTCGAGACGGTGGAACACACAACTTACATTATGTGGATGGGGCGGATCATAACTTCACCGGGGTGCGTCTTTGCTCGCCGCGCGCCGGATTTGGCGCGTCCGAAAGACTGACGCCGGATTCCTGCCCTTTTTTGTTCTGTCGAAATCAGCAATATGATGAAGTCGTCGATACTATCCTCGAGTGGTGGGACATGCACCAACGTGGGCAATTGCGGACTGGTATATGGCAGACGGGCATCCGCGGCAAGCTCTGAGTGGGGGTGCGCCGACTCGGGAATGGAATTTGTCTCGCTCTTTTGTCTCGTTTGAGAGCGACGATCCGCACCTGCCAGGGTTGGTTTCATACCTGCCGATTCTCCAATTGAGTAGCTCATACATTGTTGCTTTTCAGTACCGGCGCTCCACGCGCATCGCTGCCCACATCAGTTTATAGCCCAAATGATTTGTCCGGATCCTCTTTCCATGATGAAGTGTGTCCTCTCGTGTTCCGACTTGTCCATCTGGCAGTCTCCGTGTATGTTTCTGTCAGTGTTGGCCACCTCTTCTGCGGCTCCATCAACGAAAGGAGGATAATCGCGCTACCAAGTCCGCGAGTTCCCCATCAATCAGCAAAACTGACAGGACCATATTCATCCAGATTCTGACCTGTCCATCACCATCAGTATGCGCTGGCCTCTAAGTGCCAAGTGAGCCTTCGCCGCTCCTGAATATTTGATGATCGAGTGCCCTCGAATTTTCAGCCGAAAAAAATCAGGCACTCGGTGGGGCACGGTGTTCTCTTCTTGAGTGCCGCACCCAAGGGGTCGAATCGGAAAGATTCCGATTTCATTTCCGGCGAGGAACATATATGTGCACGCTTTTTTTGACGGAAGTTCAGGAACACTCCACTCTCTCGTCGACTTCTGAACAATCATTGTACCGTTGACGAGCGTGGCCAGGTCTGTTTCGGGCACTCGGTCGTCGGCTTTAATATTCCGGGGTCTTCAAATGAGGAGTGTGACATAACGGATCTCAAATACATACTGTATTGACCATACTTGGGTTACCTTTTTTCCGTTTTCTTGGCTGGTCGCGCTGCTAACATTATGTAAACACGCACGCTCTCTGACTTCAACATCTTAAACAGCTCGCACTGAAATCTGCCGCCATCTCTCGCTGCTGCTCTCCAGCTGGCAGAAAATATACAACACGGTACCAGCTCGACATGAACATGGAAGAGTAGCAGAAGAATCTCGAGCAGGAGACTAGTATGCGCTGGTGTGAGTTGGTGTTGTCTGTGTAGGTTACTGCTGGCTACGATATCTGGTACGTGCACTCCACCTCATTTTACCTTTTGTATTCACCTAGCCCCATTTTCAGCTCATTGCTTCAGCATGATAAAAACTCGCGCCTGCGCATCATGTCCATAGCTCGTTGTTTTGAGCACGGTGAGGCATCACGCTTGCGCATCATGATCCTAGCTCATCCTTTTGACACGGCAGCTGCTCGCACATTATGTCCCCTGTCCGCTGTCTTGGCACGGTGAGGTCTCGTGCTCACGCACCGTGTCCCCAGCCCGCTGTCTCGATATGGCAGTGCCTTGCACTCGCGCATCATGTCACTAGCCTGACACATCGATATGGTGGGGCGTTGCACTTGTGCAACATGTCCACAGCTCCTCGTTTCGATACAGTAGCGCCTTGCACTCGCCCGCAATGTCTCTAGTCTGCCGTCTCGATACGGCAGTGCCTCGCGCCCCCTTGTGCTTGTACACCATGTTCCCAGCCCGCCGTTTCGACATGGCGCGACTTCGCGCCCGTGCGCCACGTCCGTAGCCGACCATTTCGAGAACGGTGGGGCCTTGCACTCAGATACCATGTCCCCAGCTCCTCTTTTGACACAGCAGCGCCTCGCGCTCATTGACTATGTCTCCACTCCGCCATCTCAGCATATACACACATATTTTGCATATATATACGAGGGATTCTTCCGACGTTGTGGCTATCTATAACAATTGTTCCTAAATGACATTAGAACTATTATAAGCAGCAAAGCATCGTATTCATCAATAATTGTTAGCAATAAGTGGTAGACGAGCAGTGTACTGCAGTTGTCCGTAGAATCTCATTTCTTAAATAGTCAATTGTTTAAATATGTTTTATTCAGTCTCGAAGTTGGAGATATTCCGCTGAGGAAGCCCTCATCACAGACTTGATGATCACGCAGTGCCAGTATGCCCCTGGCACCGCCGATACGTAAGCAACACCTTCCTTAAACAGACCTGGCCACGCTCGTCAACGGTATTGCTGATAGGGCAGATATGTTTGATGACTGCGTCATTGCGGCATATCTACCGTTCTTCAAGTCTTTCGAAAACGGATGGTTATGGCGCGCAATAACATATGTACACGGACGCATCTTAGCGAGACTCGCATTTTCATAAGTTTTCATTGATCGGTATCCGCGGCAAAATCAAGCCAGGCATCCGAGCTTCCTACTATATATGTTTGACCCCGGCCCAGCCCAGCCAAAATATGTCCGGATGATGATCTGGGTTCTCCGGGCCCCAGCCGTCCATGTCCGGATAAAAAATTTGGCTACCTCGACCTCAAGGGTCGAATTTGTCCGTTTTTCATCTAGCATTTTTGAATTTTCGCCCAAAATTTGTCCGGATCGGTATCTAGGTTCCCCTCCTATTATCGGGGGTCCTCCTAGAGTACATAACTCGGGGAGTGCCGACTTCGTTGGCAGATACCTTGCTTGCATACGTTTGTTGTAGATGTCTTGTTTTCGTGTAGTGGGCAATTTGAAGTTTCGTTCAAGTTGTGATGCGAGACGTCTATGAGCGCTCTCATCTGAGAAAACCGACACAAACAGTGTCACCAATCACCAAAGAGAAAAGGAGAACCTATAACCGCAAATGGATTAGCACCAGCACAGACGGCCATCGACACAAACGGCTTGCCTGCGGAATAAAATGCTGCGACGGCAATCTCCAGTTGACGCCCGATGTACGATAACGTAATTGTGACCCGGAGAAGGTGACCTTGCAAGCAAGGTAATCTCAGACTTGTTTGTGATTTTTGCCTCAATTCGCGCTCGGGTCGCATCTACGATGCTGTCGTCAACGTCTCCAAAGCATTTGTCGATTTTTCATGCAGGATTATCGAATTCTCGAAGCTTGTCCTACCTGCAAATTACTGGTTGCAATTATTCTCGAGTGCCGTAACAACTGTATTTCCTAATTTGGCAATATGCTGCGTTCAATGGTCTTCGAGTCGTGTTGACCGCGCCCAAACCGCACCTGCCAGTAACACTGCTGCAACCTCATTGCGACCTCAAAGCTGCCTTTGGCCCGTTCGTACTGACAGTATCAAGAAACATGGCCGATTTTGTTCAAGGTTTAGATCCTTCGAGATTGGTGCTCGTTGAAACTGTTCGTTTCTTGTTCGCGTGGTGCGCGCGTAGCCGTTGACGGTACTTACGGTTCTTAGGTTTTATCGTTTGTCGTCAGCCCATTCATCGCGCCTTCATATAATTTCCCCATCTTCCTCTTCGGACTTTACGCACAAGAGAACACTGAGGCGGTCTTATCTCTCCAAGTAGTGAGCAGCTACATCTTCGATGACACTGGCCAAACACTGACTGCACCTATCGCATTGATACACCGGCGTCCACTATCAGTTCTCCGCCCTACTTGGTGCCTCCGCTTTGTTCGATATCATATGGATGTTCCAAAATCATCAGTTCTGGCTGATCAAGGTAATCAGCGTGATAATTTTCTTCCTCAAGGTGCGTGCATACCTGACCCTCTCGTGCGGTGCAGCCAAACCTGAACCACTTGTAGGCACCCACCTTCCTTGCCTTTGCAAGCTCTCTTCGTGCCCGTGGAGCCCAATTCTCTGGTCTGGGTCTGAGAGGTAACGATGTCAGCGGGCCCACAGGTGAGCTGTTCGTCCATGTTTTCAAGTCGGCTTAGGCTCACAGTCCATGCAGTTTGGGCCATGCCGGGAGGTTTCACCTCTGGCGGACGAGATGGGTATCAAAACGTCGATGAGACCCCGGAGCCAGCAACCGCTCGTTCCCCTGCGCCCCCATCCCATCCCAACCAGCAGCTGCCACAAGCACCGGGAGCCTACCAGACCGTATAACCATGCATATCATTCTTACCAAAATCGCAATGCGTGTCATAAGGTTGAAAAATTCGAATTATATTTATTGTGCGATATCTTCTGGTCCTGCGAACGTTTGTAGGATCTAATTAGACAAGCGCTGCTGTGCGAGTGAGTCTAAAATGACAACAAACGCGATCAGTCAAAGTGACGAATGTTTATCGGTTCGTTGTCCTCAACCCAGATAACTTACACTTACATCTACTGGGCTTTTCGGGCCCGTCGCGTGCTTTCCACTCTTCGAAGGCCTCGAACTTAGTCCCTCTAGCCATCGACACTAGAACTCAGCACATCCCGTTTCGACATTCCTGGTCCAACGGCGGTATCGAACAGCGACACGTTGTATCTGTCGAGGAAGAGATTCCGGCGGAGATTGATAAGTTCGCCATGGCCTTTCGTTACCGAACCCGTCGATGTACGCTCTCCGCTGTACCGTACACTTCCTGCCAGGGACACCGCGCGGTCTTCATACTCCTCTAGACTGTTCATAATCATCTGGTTGCCAAAGCCCGTAGTACGTACGACGCTGGCGCCAACTCGGGAACACATCTTGTACGTGTACTTGTGTCATGTCAGCGTGGGCGTCCCGGACTACAAAATACTGATAACCATCGAAATGAGCATATCGTACAGCCAAATAAAGGAAAGGACATACTCAGCCGCGATCGTATGAGCATTGCACTACATACGTAAGGCGGTGAGATTTTGAAAAACACAGCTTGTGAATTAACTTAACGGAGACAAACCTCGATTGCGTCAAGAAACATATCCGTCACATGTCCTCGAGCGATATGTTCTTCTTTCACGTTGTCGAACCGTAACGTCCGAGCGGCAATCTGCGTCTCCAGCCCACTGTTTTGCCGTCCGCACGAGTTGTTCCCTCTCCGACGGCTGGGAAACGGAGCAGCCAGAGGACGCTGTTGGGGAACCTCCTTAGGATGCGTAGCCGAGCGGCAAAAATAGACTGCAAGGAATTATCAGAAACGTCCGAAGGAGAGTTACTCAGCCATGAAGTCTGAATTCACCACTTACGGGTTCGACCTTTTGTGCCGTCGCCGTTAATTGAGGCCAAAAAAGGATGAATGCTACGGAATGCGCACCTTGTAAAGCTGTGAAAGCGGTATTGAGTATCTGCGAACACGATCGTTTTCCTATACAATTCTCATGAAGTTGAACGAACGGTGTTCATGCTACGCCAGTTACTCAGAGATATCTGGCAGAACCCTTTTTCTCTATTCCGCCCTCCGCCTTTCTTCGTTCCCAAAGAATTGCCGAAGGGGTCTTTGCGCGCTCCTTCGGCGACAGTTGCTCGTCTTCTCGATAAGACTGCTTGTGATCTGTCACCATGAAAGTATGCTAGACAAGATGAGCAAATCAGCGCGGTATACGTATTTGGATGGCAGAAAATTTACAGGCATAAGGATCAACTTTTCGATGTTAGTCGTATCATTCAGTTCGTCGGTCACAAAGGCTTTAACGAGGAGATTCACTTACTATATCCAATCTTCAGCAATCGATCCAGGGTCTGCTAAGATTCGAAGTCGCTTTCACGATCAATTTCCCGGAAAGCATCTTGCACGCGCGACGTCTCCTCGCCTTTAGAGTATCGCTTCCGCCAACGTTCCCCGGCGACAGCACCTGCAGGCAGGAGATCGTGTCACATACCAAGTAGTCGCACCGTCCTGGCGACAATCCGCATTAGCGTCTCAATGAAACAAGTCTGATGCGTTGGAATCTCGAACCTGCCGCCAACGTGCCTGCGAAACCCATCAAAGATATCTGAATTAGACATGGACGAACAGCGAAGATGTCATTACGAGCAGCCGTGGTGTACCCACCCAAGCTGATCACTGAGATTTTCCATTGTCTGTACGTGAGCGTTGGAACGGCCCGGAATGCAGACGGAAACAGATATATGGATGCCATCTTCGAGAATTCTTTCCACAACGGCCTTTGCCGTCCATGTCGATACATCAACGAAAAACTGACTTTCCGACTCGATCTTACAGCGATGAGTTGAACCGTCCGAAGCGCTGGTGGCGTACACGAAGACGTTTACAAAGGTCTCGTCATGGAGGCCAAATACGGATTGCATTAGGTGACCCAAAGGATGATCGCTAATGCCGCATAAATGAGCGCATCGATGGACGACGGAGGCTGTTGAAATTATACTTCAAATCGCTTGATGCATAACCGATATTGATCCTGCCTGGGAAAGGGGTGTTGGAGGAGGATATACATGTTTGGGAAGCCAAGCCATGAGATATGATGTGAATCGTATGCGGGCTAAGAGGGTATGTAAATCACAACATGAAGGTAAACCAGCGTCACGGCGAGATTCGACGACTTACCGTGTGCAAAGGCAGCACAGACAGAATTTGGGGAGGTTCTATTGAAGTAGGAAGCCACAGTCGAAGGAAACTCTGGCTGGCATCTAAAGACAACGGTGCAGACCGCTCTTCAGATCTATGCACCTTCCCGTATCTTGTACCAGTTGTTCTGAAGCCTGCTCGACATCCATTCCACGGATCGCATCAGAAAACCGCCTTCGTTAGTTTTTTTTTTCTAACCGATCAAAATTGCTGCGGAAGCGGTGGAAGCATGTTGCCCATCTCCTGCGTTGTCCCCCGCAGAATGAGCGGTCCTGGCAAGTCTCACCAAAGACGCGATCAAGCCCACGTTGTGGGCGTAGTTCATATCGAGTTGCTCCTCAGTAATTGCAACGGTTTTCGGCATCCATCCTTGATTTCCCAATTCTGCTGAATGGCTCGGATGGATCATCAGTCCGTTCTGGTCGACACGAAGGTCTTTGCTGACCAGGCCTCTCCCTCTCCAATCACAGATAGCGCTGTGAGAGTTTGCTAAGCCACAAACGGCTTCGGGAAATCCTGGATTGACTGCGACAGCGCGTTGAAAAAAGTCCAAGGCCTCCCAGGGGCGACCCTGATGTATGCGTTTTAGATGACATGAGTATGTGAACCGGAGAAAGTGTCACCATATCCTTTATTGCATTTCCTAGGTTAGCCTAAGCGATATCAAAATCTGCCTTGTATTGAATAGCTAAAGAGTAAAGGCTGATCTCGTTCACATGACAGGCTCGGCCAAGTTCTTCCGATTTGATGGTGGGAATCTGCGAGAGAAGGGGAGAATGAGACTGTCCACACTGAAGAAGTGAGAGACAGATGGATCATGAGAAAGAGACGCGGGGGTGATCAGGACACAATCATGACTGGTCCGAGCGCCAATATCACTCCCGTCGTTTCCAAACATGGCAACTGTCTAGAATGGCTCGCCGAGGTTGTATGCAACACCACGTACGTCAGAATTTGAGATTTTACCCAGTAATCTGCCAGCTTCCAACACTCCAAATCCATAAAACCAACTTCAATTATCGAAACCGACGTGACTCAGATCCGCCTCCCTTGCCGACCACTCACCACTCCGCGCGAGCGCGAGCGCCCTCCACGTCTGCTATCTCATCCAGTAGCTCTTGTATGAGCGCGACATCGTCCGCCTTGGCCTCCGCTTTCTTCCTTTCAAAATACCACGGACAATCCAACGACTGGCATCGGATAGGTTCAGAAGGAGCTGACTCCGTACAAGACGCACATATCTGATGTCCTGTTCGTAGGCGGTCTTCGGTAACTCTCAATCGAGAGAGTAAACCCATGACCGTCTCCTGTGGAGTGCTCCGACAATCCTCACATATCCCTACATGAAAAAGAGTGTTTGGCTTGACGTATTCCCAGCGTTCTCACCGCAGACGCACCTTGAGAGGTGACAGCACCACACGTCATGCATTGAAAGCTCCGGAAATGCTCTTCAATCTTGGGTCGGTCGAATGAAATTGCCTCTTTATGAGCTTTCTTCGGCGACATGAGCACGGCATCGACCTGGTCCGCGCGAATCCTCTTTGGCATCTCGTCGTACCATCCCCTGACATCGGCGCCAACAAGGTTAAAAATTCGTTCCAAAGGAGGGATCAGCACTTTTGAGATGTAATACGCTCCATCGAGACGCTTTCGACTACAACATAAATACTGTAATTAGCTTCTGAGTTGCAACAAGGAAAGAAAAGAATCCAAATCCAAACGCCAAAGGTGAGACGCACCGGAAATCTACAACTTCTTCCGGTGCCATGGCACGATCTACCAAGCGAGCGTTCGGTTCACCTCGCACGATTACATATGGTATACGGTCGCCGTACTGGGGCTCGTCGTTCTGGTCTTGCATCATCTTTCTGGCAGCAACAGTCACCCCGGGTGGCGGCGGGACCTTATCACTGAAACATGTTGACATCAGGCAGGATAATACACATCGCAACGGCATGCCGTACCTGTACGTGCCCAACTTGACCTCTCGCGCGAAAACGAAATCTTGGATCGACACCTTGTTCTCCAGAATCTTTGACCAAGATCTACAACAGTATTCTTTGACCTCACTCAAGTCTTGAGACCGGAAGAGTATCCTATGAAAGTGTAATTGTGAATGCCTCTGAAACTCGACAAAACGGATACACTTACTTCAACGCGGTTTCTGTCATTTTCTGTTGTGCCAGAACACCATCTCTGCGAACCGTCTCGATGCCTTTCGCGTCAAAGATCGGCTCGACATCATCTGGGTTCTCATATTTGAACCCTACGTATCTTTTCTTCGCCATTAAGACGCACGGGAGATAGACCTGATTACTAAGGCTGAGTTGGACAATCTTTAACCCAAGTGAACAAGACATCAAACCTTTTCAAACTTCAGCTTGATCGGAGTAGGATTCATCGCGGTGATGGTGTCCGCGATATCATGTCCGATCCTGAATGCTTGTTCCTTTGTTCTGCCACGCAGATAAATGAAGAGCGAGTCTGTGTCACCGTATACCACTCTAGCTCCCCATTTACCGGTCGAGTCGATTAACTTTACGGCCTGGAGGGTTTCAGTCAGAAGGTACAGGAATCTTTGAATAAAAAGCTCCCGGACCTTTTCAAGCGTCTCTCTTCCGGTTTGGACAATGCTGTCTGCTATTTCCACTGCAGGCATTCTTCCCGAGTACGTTGCGCTTGTATACCCATAAGTGACATTGGATATATACTTCAGGCCCAATTGGCGGGCATCCAAAATCCTCGTAAGAGCCTGTAGGGGTTGGTTTGGAGATAAGATCATGTTATCATGTAAGAACAAGCGATAAACCTTGTTGCCTTTCACTCCTTTCATGGCTTGCTTGACCATGACTCTTGTCTCGAGGAGCTCAGTGAGCATGCGACCCAGCAACCCTTTGCGAACCTGTGGCTTAACGTACATCATCCCATTAGGTGCAACTAGTTTCGGTACCATATCACTTTAATCAAAGTTTTGATCTAGATATCATAGCAAAAATCTCACCTAAGATATGCTCTTGAAGGGTATTAAGGAGCCCCGTTGGATGGTTCAGCTCCGTTACACCAAATTTATTCTGTCCTTTGAAAGCCGTGACACGTCCGAGGCAGGTAGAATAACAATAATTATAAGCGATCATGACTGAGGGATACAATGACTGGAAGTCCAGGACAATGAGAGGGCTGTTGTAAAAGGCGGAAAGAGGTTCCATGATGAGAGGCATGCATTCGGCAGCGTTCTGCTTTCCGACCTGTGGCGAATGAAAGATACTAAGTAGATGCTGCAAGATTAAGAGAAAGATCCATGCAAACATCATCCTTGCTTGGGGATAGGAGTACAAAGCTTTCGGGCTTTGCGATCCGGAACATAAATGATTCCACTTTGAACTGAGATCCGCGGCTGATCACCGAGAAGAAATCCACTCCGAAGATTCGGGCGAATTCGCTGAGAAAATCAGGCATATAGTGAGCATCAAGAGCCGATACGCAGAGTAGTTTTGACGCACGCAGTCTTCGTTATCGTCTCTGCTGCGTCAAGCATCTCCAGAACCATCGAGGAACGTCCTAAGATATAGCGCAACAGCGCGGCTGTGTGTGCGGGAACGCTACTGTGATACCATTCGGTGAGAGTTACTGAACTGTATTTTGGTACACTGACGATATCACGAAGAGGTATCAGTATGAAAAATCTGCTCCCAAACAGGCTATGCTGCTCACCGCCGTCGAAGCAGGTGGAACGCCGTGTTCTCAAAAGTATACATATTCAGGCTCTGCTCAACGCGCATGATTCGCCATACGTTCAGGACATGACGGCCTACGACGTGAAAAGTAGACGTCGTCCGAAGACCCCATTGTTCGTTGCCTGCGGCGAACGTGCGGCCTGGTGCACGCGATATCTGCTCCCCGATGTCGAAACCTGCAAGAGAAGCCAAAGTGAGTAACCACCAACAGAAGCGCCTGCGACTACGAACCGAAGTGTCGTGCTCGCGCGCTCAGGTAACCCCAAGAGGCAGCCTGGATCTCCCAACCCACAACGACATCCGGATCCAATTCGAGTACAACATCCACCACCTTATTCAACAAATCCAACTCGCTCTGAACTACTTCTAGAGGGAAGTCACGCTGCCTCCGCGGATCGAGCTGTGCGCTTTCAATAACAATGATGCCTGTTCGGTGCGCTGAAGAATTGCCGGCTGACGGTGCTGAATCAGAATCCTGGTATGAAAAGAATACCGCTGCAAGCTCATCGACATCAGCATCAGGAACTAAGTTTCCGCGGGATGGAGCTGTATCAGAATTGTGTCGACAGCGTCAGGACCAGCTAGAGACGAGGATTCATGAACCATACCGAAGACTTCAAGCGAGAAAATGGTCATGTTTTGCCTCTCTCTCATGGCCGTATCCGGCCGCTGATTGGGAGGTGAGGTTTTCAAACCATATGGATGAAGTTGGGTGGGGCCTTCGATCTTCCGATCGAGTCCTGTGAGCAGGTGACAGATGAAGTGAGAAGAGGGTCTTTACCTGAGAATGCATTTTAGCTCGTTTCATTGCATGCCCAGATTCGGCTACCTCCAACTTCAGCCATCTCTTCACCTGCTTGACGCTAGGAGGTAAACTCGCGTACTCCCACCCACCCATTTCCGCAGAATGGAATTCGTGCGGAAGCTGATCAGCCAACTTATTCTGGTTTACACAATCGCCAGAAGAGGCATTGACCCATTCCTCGAGGACTTTCAACCCGATTCCACCGCACAAATGATACACCAATCCCGCATATTCTCTCGGCCTCTCGGGAGCATCAGCCTCTTGGAGGTAGTGCGGAACTTCGTAGATTTTGCTCGGAATACCATAGTCATCGGTTGTAGACGCCAAGTGAGATACCGATGGCGGAGGGAGAGAATAGACGTACGAATTAGCCGGCGTGCCAGGGACAAAGGAGGAAGACAGTCTTGATCGCGGTGTCTGACGATTGCGGTGAATCCCGTTTCTCGATGTTGATGTCAAAGAAAACATTGATCGCGGAGAGGATGAGAAACGAATGCCTTCGTGCCCAACTTTGCGCCTTTTGAGAGGCTTGCTTTCGTCATTATCGATTCGGACAAACGTAGGCATCTGACGCTCTGATTCTTCGTCGAAGATAATGCTGGTGTCAGGTTGCTCCTCACCATCGACAATTGATGAATGGGTCTTCGTAACTTGTATCTCTGGTGGCAAATACGGAGCTGTGTCGTACGGCCGCCCCGCAGCGTGGTCGGAGTCCTTATCACTATTCACTCTCAACCTAAACACGGCAATATTGATGAGGTATGGACGATCACAAAGGTTGCAACACGCACAGCGACTGCCTGGCCTTTTCAAGCGATGTCCGAAATCTCTCCTGCTCTTCACAAATTTCTTGCTGAACGAATTCTGGCGAAGCGTGTAGAGATGAAACAGGAACTCTATAGTTTCTTATCGTTTTAAAAATGAGATTCTCATTCAGTATAACAAAAACGCACTTCTTTGGAGACAGTGATGGAGTCCTCAACACTGGATGGTTACGGGCATCCTCCGTTCTTAAAACGATCTAGATCAGTAAGACATCAAACGCGCTTGTAAGAAATGCTCGACTTCGTAGGTGTGGATGGACCATTAGAACCGACAGAAGCAGCTCGATACCTGGGTCTGTACCATACGCAAGTCAGAAGCAAGGATGTTATTTCAGGATAGATGACACACCCCGCTAATTTGAGAAAAGCCTCTTGAAAAGGGTTTGGTATTTTCCGGGGTGTCTTCTGTGGGTTTTTCTGAGGCATGATTAACGAAGGTCGAGGAGCGAAAGGACTGCGAGATACCAATGAGTTGGGATCAAAATGTCCGCGCAATCAACACATACTTTTCCTCATTTTGGCATCTTGTGAGATCCGGCGTCCCTGAACGAGATAGGCTGTCTTCGAGTTGCATGTCCAAGGGTGGTCCTTCCTCAGGGAGATCTTGATCCTCCTCATTACTGCCAACAATCCTGTTTCCACCAATGAGTTTCTCCCACTCCGCTTCTTCGCGTTCGACGAGTGTGGAAAGCTCCTGGCTGCCCAGCATGGCTTCGTCCACTTCGATGTCGGTTGTCTGGGGTTGCGATCTCTGATTTTTCCCTTGCGTCGCTCCAACCGAGTCTTCATACGGATTCGTTTCTTCTGCCTCCATCGACCGACCTTCCACTCGGCCAGGTTTCCACGTCTTGTATTCATCCTCCCATAGAGCCTCTATGCTCTCGAAAGTCGTCATTACCCACTTTTCCCAGCTCATCTCGTTCCCTTTCACCTCTTCACCTCTCTCCCGCTCTATTCTCTTTCGAATCTCATCCCACCACCTCGCTTCTGCCACCCATTCGCCACCCTCTCCTCTGGAACTTTCACTCGGATCCACAGGAATGTCAGGAGAAGGCGATCGCCCTGCAGCAACGCGACGATGACGCTCGTCCTCCCAAAGCTCACGGACACTGAGCACAAGTGGTTCCGTAGAAAGAGGAGGCGCAGGAATTGCGAGCTTGTGGTGCAGATTCCGTGCCCCAAGAAGACGCCTGTTGAGGATTTGGCCGGCAACCGCATCGACTTCAAGCGCCATACGAGACTGTCGGAAGCATGGAGATAATCTGAACTTACTCTGAGCATCAGGCCCCTCAACTTCTTCTACGTCCTGGCCGCGTTGCCAAACTTGTCCTAAGTCAATCCAGCCGCAACCGTATAAACCAAAGTCGCACAAAAACTGCAAAATGTAGCTCAGGTGGCTTTCAAACACGCGAAAACGAGTCCCCATCACGGTTCCAGAGCGCATAATTGTCACTGCTCGGTTCACAAATGCAGGATCTGCGATATGGATCTTGAGGAATGGCGAATAGGACGAGTGGAAGCCATAGAAATGCACGCCCTTGACGAGAATAATAGCGCGAACGAATTGAGAGTCGGGAGACTCAGGATTGCGTTTCATGGATACAGCGACGGCATGGTTGAGGGAATACGTCAAACTTGCAATGTAGCGGCTTACTGTGCGGGCCGTTAGAAAATATCCCGGTACGACCTCTAGACACTTACCACTGTCAGGATCCATCCTTTCCATGAATTCCACAAAGAAATAGGGATACACTTGATGAACATGAAGACAACAATTTTGTCCTGTAGATGCCGCGCCATAGATACGGATGATGGGAGCCTTGGGCAAGTTGCTGTGGTCAAGAAGGCTGGTGTGAACTACCGTGTTGTCGATCTGGGTGATTTGCACACGCAAGACGGATTCTCGAGAAGTCATCCTCGTTTCATTGTGGTTCGGGCGGGAGATAAAAAAGTTGAAATGAATATACAAACGGCGACCCAGAGCAAAGATTAAGAAGGGGAGGTAATGTAAAATTACTGGGACAGGCCACAGGGTCTCACAGGGTACGCTGAGTCTCAGTTTCTCCAGTCTTCGAACAGCGGGGCCGGAGGGGCCGGGCCACGACTGACCCGCGCCGTCAATTCAGACCAATTTAGATTCGATTGAATAAGAACCACTTTTGGCCACAACGTTCTGTAACGTATAAACCTACAAGTACATACTAATGTACTGATCGCTTCCTTCGATGCTCTCTGATGTTGCCTTCGCCAAGTTCGACCTACAGCACAGTCAAGAGTTGCTGACCAATCCAAGTCTGCCCAGCTGCAAGCTTCTTGAAGCCACGAACAAAGCCTGGCTCGACACAAACATACTTCTCCCTGCATTCGGGTTAATAGAAGACACTCACAACGAGGTAGAAATAATTGGTCCTCACCAGCCACGCTCCTCCATATCCCCAATTTTGCTACCAGCTTCCGCCTGTGGGTTCCAGATAGTCAAGGTCCTGAACTCGGACATCCTCAACTCCAGTCCCCCTCCTGGCCAGATAACATCTATCTTCGACGGCACATCTTCGTAGACTGCGTCAGTGAAATTCTTTACATCCACAACTTCCCTCTTCTCCTCCTTGAGACTAGTCCTTGTCGCCGGATTGGGATCAGTCTTGTCAATATACAACCTGCCTGTCAGAGGGGAAATCGTGACATCGTTGGCGGGGGCGCGGATATAGGTGTGCAACAGAGCCTGGAAGTCAAGAGACTCGGTCGTGGATGGGTTGGTGACATGTAGATTTGTGCTCAGCTGATGTTCTGCAAGAGTTACAACATATGCCAGATGAAACAGCTTGCTGTATACAGCTGCGATGGCAGCGTTGGGCTGCAATGCTGATGCGAAGATAACTCAGCCAAGGCCATTGTCATGGCGGAATTCGTGACCTACTGAATCTAACGGAGACACCAGCTTCATTGTCCATCACAACATGGTCGAACGCCCAGACTGTGTTACGGGCGAAGCCATGCTGGCTGAGCTTCATGTGATCTGGGTGATCTGGGGCTCCGAAACATGGGAACACGACTGGGATGCCGCCGCGGACAGGCTTGGAACCATCCAGAGCTGCCTTCGAAGAGACAAATAGGCGCTCCGACCCAGATGGACCAGGCGCCTTCCATGAAATTACTGTTGCACCGTAAAGCAGAATTTCGGCAGAAGACCCCTGGACGATATTGTTAGTGAGTAATCTCATGTTGATCAAGCGAGAACTTCCTGACCTTAGGGTGTTTCAAAATAACCTTGCCCTGTGCTTTTTCGATTGGCATGTTCTGTTTCGGTGAGTTGAAAGGCTGCAGATCCAAATGCGTTGCCGCTTTGCTTTCCGAGTCCGTGCGTGCGTGTGTATACAGTCCACATAGTTCATGTGCATGACGTCTTGAGATTGCTGGTCAAATGAAGCAAGTTGTTTCCACGGAGATTCCGGACAATCCTGCCTGCCCTAAGTTTGCGACCCAATAGAGCCAAATACATATGTAAGCGATACTGCCGCAACTCAATCCCGCTCTCATCGTCACACTACTAAGGCAGAAGCTGTCGTCATCGCCGCACACCAGATCGTGAAATTCTCGAGTACGTTGAGATTGATATCGCATGCCCAGGAGTGTTGTATGTACAAGTGATCACTCTTGTTTCGATAGATAGTCAACCAACTGGAAGTTTAGAAGGCATGGCGTATATCTTGGCGAACTATTGATGTGTTGTCCGTCCCGGGCAGAGTGTACGAGGCGGGGCCTTTCCCGTTATCGGTGCTCTCCGTGCTTTCCTGCGCGGCGGGACCTAGGCACCATCCAGGCAAATGAGCTCTATTTTGTTTGATCCGCGTTATTCCTTGGCCATGATTGACCTTTTCACGCGTTCCCTCATCCTCGCAAACCCCATCCGTATCATAGCAAACCGGACACCAAAGACGTAGACTCTGGCCTCTGATTTCTGGACGCATGGTCGTCATCTACCACGATCTGTCGTGGCCAGCTTTGGACCAGATGATGTTGTAGTCCATCGGGCACCCGCCAGCGTCTCTAGGGCACCATCGCATGCGGCGAAGCATTATCCTGGCAGACTTGGCCTATACTAAAACTTTTATTGGCATCTATTCGCTCCCATTTGCATTGATCACGCGCTCACATATTCAATGTTCAGCCTTGACCTCGCGCATCCACATCGAAATTGAACTCGCATCGCATTCACCACTTGACCCGCACACCGACTATAACCAGATCCAGAACCAGTCACATATCACATGAATTATCGACAATGACCGTCTCCAGAACGATCTCATATGAGGGTATCTCGCTTTGCGATGATACTTATCGGTGGGTCCGCGCTCCAAACGTGCACTGGAGGCTAAGCCTTGTCGACAACAGCCAAAAAAAAAATATCCAAGCCATAAAAGCATGAAACCCGTTTATAAAAACGCACAGACCAAACAAATTTTATCATGACCACGTAAACTTTACCATGACCACACAAACTATACATGATCTATCTGTATCCCATCGTCGGGTGGCACACGCATACTTCGATTCGGTCGGTGGTATGTGAGCCCGGCTTGCTGCGTGGATTGGGGACCTGGCGGCATCTTGCTGTCGGGCACCTTCGAAGCGTAGTCTTCCGTTCTCCTGTCAGACTTTGTGTCGGTCTGGCTCATGCGACGCCCTCGTCGTATGGCTCGTTCAATGATGTCGAGGGAGATCGGACTGGCGGTTTTCAGATGGCAGTTTTCGACTGTTGTCTGATCATTGGAGTCACTCCACCATTTTCCGCCCAATTTTTGGAATTCTTTTCTTCTTCGTGAAGAGATCCGGCCTGCCATCATGTTGATGAGCTGTTTTTGGTTTCGTGTGGAGGTGTGTTCCGCCCTCCTGTATTATGTGCATACTGATTAATATCACCTCGTTGTGGTTTGGCGCAATTGAAGCAGTAGATTTATTGCCTGGATGTATATAATGTCTTCGACAACGTGGAAGTTGAGATGTGGACAGTTACAAGTATAACTCAAGCCGTCGCACGAGAATTTCAATGGAGCAATGCGTGAAGATCTCCATTCATGTCTGTAGTTGATGGGTGTTTTTGTAGGATGAGCAGAGGTTGTGTATATATGGCTGGCAGTGTGTCATTTTCCATTTTCCACAAGTAGTACTGAGCATTGCGCACTGTTGTTGCACCGTCTGCATCTCCTACCGCATCCAATACGTGTCTGTATAGGATTTCCGGAGAGCGGTGGCATCGTATCCTGAGTAGACTCGCAATATCGATTGTATGAAACCCAGAGATGCGATATTTTGGACTTGGCGATTCAGAAGTGTGACACGCTCACGGTGGGTCGCCCGACTTGTTCAAAAGAACTTCCTGTGACCAAGTCAGACTTCCAAAATACAGTATGGGTGCGGCGGGCGTTGAAGCAGCGGGTCTGTCAGGTCGTTTGCTGGAGCATAAGAGTTTCATATAATTGCTTTCTGAATTACGCCACCAGCTGCCTCAGGCTGTCACGACGAGTGACTACGGACTGTGGCCACGCGCGGTTGTGAGTTTCGGCCTGAGATAGCTAAATACGGTCATTCTGAGCACATCCCATCTGTCTTGTTTCTCCAACCTCTTCACAAATACCTGTCTCTTCAGTTTCTAGAAGCACTATTACACCCAAGTGCGTTTGCTGGATAATCAGCGTCAACGGTTTCGTTGGGGTAGCATTCACTGACCGTTCTCCCACAAAGCGGTACATCATGGATCCAGGGTTTTCTGTAGACGATGTACGCTTTTGACTTGGATAAGATAGGGTCAGTTATTGACGAACACGTTGATTGATGCTGCAGATTGCACCGATCGCCCTACTTATGGATGAGTTACGTTCAGAGGACGTTCAACTGCGTCTCAATGCCATTCATCGCATCTCCACTATTGCTCTCGCCCTAGGCCCCGATCGCGCGCGGGAAGAGTTAATACCGTTCCTTCAGGACTCTGTAGATGATGAGGATGAGGTATTACTTGCGCTGGCGGAGGAGTTGGGGAAAAACTTTGATGATTATATCGGTGGGCACGAGTATGCGCATGTCCTGTTGGGGCCTTTGGAAAACCTATCCGCAGTGGAGGAAACACTGGTGCGAGACAAGGTATGTCTTCTTTGGATGTCGATCGTTCCTCGAACTGGTTGTAGGTTTGACCCGGCGAATCATTGTGTGGCGCCCGCCTGGGTAAACAGGCTGCAGACTCCATCACGAAGGTGGCCGAGGTTCTTTCGCAAGAGCAGATCGAACAGTACTATATTCCCTTACTCAAACGACTTTCTCATGGCGAGTGGTTTACATCTCGCACCTCATCCGCCGCCCTCTATGCCCCCGTGTATCCCAAAGTCTCCCCCGCCATCCAAGAAGAGTTGCGCAAGGGGTTTGCTGCCCTCGGGTCCGATGACACGCCAATGGTTCGAAGAGCGGCCGCTAAATGGCTTGGGGTGGGTCTACATCTGTATTTCTGTGGATAGATGGGTCATGATAACATTGCTTTACTCATAGCCGTTCGTGAAATGCCTCTCGAAACCAAACGTGCTGTCTGACGGCCTGTCGATATATCGCCGCCTTCAATCCGACGATCAGGACTCTGTTCGCCTGCTGACAGTAGAAGATTTAGTGATCATTGCCCAGCAACTTTCGCCCGAAGAAGTAAAGGAACAGTTGCTCAAGCAGATTAGACAAAGCATTTCTGACAAAAGCTGGCGGGTACGATATATGGCAGCGACACACTTTAACGCGGTCAGTAATCATCTAAGTTAGCGTTTAATGATGCCTGATGTCGGGCGACATAGCTGTCAGAGGCCGTTGGAGTTGAGCTGGTAAGAGAGGAATTGGTGAGCCATTACGTGCAGCTCCTCAAGGACAACGAAGCAGAGGTTCGGACGGCAGCTGCAGGCCAGATTCCAGGTACGTTTGAATCAATTACCGCGCTAGCAATGTCAGGTTCGGCCGTCCAAACCAAACATTTCAGGGTTTTCGAAGCTCCTAGAAAGAGAGGTTGTCATCGCCCGCATTGTACCTTGCGTGCGGGACCTTTGTCAAGATAGCTCTCAACACGTTCGTGCTGCCCTCGCAAACCAAATCACCGGTCTCGCACCCCTTTTGGGCAAGGATGCCACGATCGAGCACCTCCTACAGCTGTTCCTTCACATGCTCAAGGATGAATTCCCAGAAGTTCGATTGAATATCATCAGCAAGCTTGAACAGGTAAACGAAGGTGCGTGTATCATCTATTGTTGATACAACGTTCCTCAGTCGTGGGTTACTCTTGTAGTCATCGGTATTCAATTTTTGGCTGAAAGCCTGCTTCCCGCCATCGTCGAGCTTGCAGAGGACAAGTCGTGGCGCGTACGGCAGGCTATCATTGAGTATATACCCTTGCTCGCGACTCAGCTTGGAAAGCCATTCTTCGACGAGCAACTAGGAAACTTGTGTATGTCATGGCTAGGCGACACTGTCTACAGTATCCGCGAGGCCGCGACGACCAATCTCAAGAAGTTGACGGAGGTATTTGGGGTCGAGTGGGCCCGGGTGGCCATTGTTCCAAAGGTCGTGAACATGGGAGCGCACCCGAACTATCTGTATCGGATGACCACTGTCCAGGCTATTGCCGTCAGTGTTTCCGTTCAGCGTTGCTCTCCGGATGCTGATATGTGTGACTGTTGATTTTAGACAATTGCCCCTTCATTGAACTTTGAGATTGTTTACAACGACATTCTCGATGCTCTCCTTCATCTTGGCACGGATCCTATTCCAAATATTCGCTTTAACGTCGCGAAGTCCTTGGAGGTGCTGGCGACAACATACGGTAATACACCGGAGGGCAGGGAGATGGTTCGACAGAAAATCTTCCCTGCTCTGGAAGAATTGAAAAACGATCAAGATGCGGACGTGCGGTACTTCGCAAGCCACGCTCTGCAGAAGACTCTGGCGGCTGCAGAGGGGTCCGGTGCGTGTTTCCTTCACTCCCACAAAAGCCGATTGCTGGCTTACTCACGGGCTCTCTTTTGAAGGCTAAACGGGTTGGCGCCGGACTTGGGTGGCCGGGTGGTATCCTTGATTCAGGCAAGGCCGTTATTTGTCTTGCCTGTTCTACGTCTTTCATTGTGCAGTTGTATCACGAGTCACGGAAATCGAAGAAAGAATTTCTAATGTACATCGCCCTTTGCAATGTCTGTAGATAATTGGATTGTTTTGCTTGTTTGGGTGGGCGTCTCCGCGATCGGACCGGCTTGAATAATTGTTGTTGAACGTTCAACCACTGCCACGAATCGAAACCTATCGAAACAGTTTCGGTCGACCGAACGCTCTTGCAGAGCTACGGTCACGTCACATCTGAAAAATGCTAAGTTACAACCGATGGAAGAAGTTGGGAAAAAGTCTATAATATTGACCATATCTCACTGTCAGAGGTACATGCCGGTGAGTATTTATGTCTTGGGACGCTGTCTAATCTTAGTCTGATCCTAGAGTCGTTCCGAAAGAGTAGACGTCATGATGGTTGGGCAGCGGCAAGAGTGATGCAACGGTATCTGACAAAAAAAAATTGGCAAGGACTCCGACTGAATAGCTCAGAATACGTTCTTGATTTGACTCATCGCCCAATGGCGTTGACGATCGAGCGTTGACACGACGTTCGCAAGCAACGAACCCAGGCACCCGTACGTCCTGGTTTCAGCGTAGACCGACCCGCTCTGCGAACTAAATACATGAGTAGTACATGATATGCACCCCTTGCTCATGGGCTGCCTCGACGGTCTCGTAGGCTTTCCACCCAGTTCTGTATAACGATGGCTGCCGAAAATCTGTCCATTGATTTCTGGTCTTTTCTAAGTACGTTGATCTACGTCCTGGCACGTCTCGCACGACGCATGTTCTGATCGCAAAGGTTTCGAACAACAGATCAAGCAATACAGTCGGCTTGCTCCTGATGTGGGCCGCCAAGACCAAACTGTATGTATGTTGTGACGGGAAACTGAACCAAAGTCCCCAAGAGTTCCCACCCCGTTTCCACATGACTGCAGATTTGAGCCGCATCTAGAAGACTCTATCCCGTGTTGTTTTGATGCCGGGCCTGGTGGTATAAAGGCACTGGCCACTGGCCTGCTCGCACGTATCTTTCAACAACGTCCTAACCTTCTATTTTTCGCTTCAAAAAAGCCCCCCGTCGTTCACTGTGCCCTTACTATCTTTTCAAATGACTGTCATTCCTCGTGTTGTCGCTGTATTTGCCGTCCTTGCTTCCGCTTTGCCATTGGCAGTGGCAACCAATTGTGGCTCGGGCGAGTTCTGGTACGAGAACAAGAGCTGCTGTGTCAAGCAGGGAACTCCCCAAAATACTGGTACCCCACCGTATGTTGGTTTTCTGTGCCCATGCGTAGCAATTAATGACTGATCCTTCTGATGATCAGCTCCGGCAAGGCTTGCCCATCCTCTGGAAATTGGTACTGGTCGTCAGGTTAGTGTGCGAGTCAAAGTGACGAGGATAGGCTAATGAGAATGCCTTTAGACAAATCCTGCTGCCTTCCGTCTAGCGAACCCCCGTCCGGTAACCCTTCCCCGACATGCCCCAGCAGTCACTCTTGGAGTGACAGCGATAGTGTTTGCAATTCCAATACTCCCCGTGGGTCGACCTCGTCTTCGGACTGCAGCAGCGATGAGTTCTGGTCAGTGATCACATATCGTACAATAATCCGTTGCTGAGGTCGCTTTTCAGGTATTCTGCCAAAAGCTGCTGTCTCCCTCACGGTGGTGTTCCCAACCCTCCATCGCCACCCAAGGGTTCAGAATGCCCCTCGTCTGGCTGGTATTGGGGCAATGATCAAGGGTGCTGCGTTCCTCACCACCCTCCGACGAACAATCCCGCTCCCCAGTGTCCGTCCGGCTGGGAATGGATAAGTGGCATTTACAAATGCCAACCTTCTCCCTCGCAACCCTCGCAACCTCCTTCCACTCCCTCTGGCGTTCATCATAATTATAAGAAGCAGCATAAGGCACGCGCCAGTGCTCTTTGCCCTACTGGTCTCGATGCTTGTCCCATCGTCAACGCCAGCCGTCTAACATCCGATTATGAATGTTTGGATACCACCCAGGAATTGGAGTCTTGTGGTGGTTGCCTTTCCACGGGTGCTGGTCAAGACTGCACTGCTATCCAGGGTGCTTGGAATGTCGGATGCGCGCAAGGTTCTTGTGCAAGTACGTGATCTCGAGCCTCTTTCTTTTGATTTTGTGTTCACTGTCCATCTTAGTCTACAATTGCATGACTGGATACAGACTATCTGCGGACCACAAGACCTGTATCGCTGCCTGAAGGGATCCATTCTGAGTAAAGAGGCCCGGTCTATCCGTCATAGTTGATAGGGCCTAGTATCATATACCCTTTTTCTTTTTCCAATCTTTACGATTGATGATACACTCTACTGTCGCAGAATTGCTGGTGCTACACCACTGGCATGACTATATGGACGTTATACACGGACTTCGGGACAATTATGTGCTGCTGTCACCGCTGTTTTATTTTTTCATTCGTCTGGACTATTTCTCATTGCGGCTGCCAAGCCAACTGTTACAACCTCGTTCTGCATACATGCCTTGTTTGCATTCATAATGGGTAGTTGTGCTCTTCGCGATCTTTTAGGAGCACAAACTAGTATTTTTTTGGATCCCGATACCGTTGTCATCATGGTGACTGTTCCCGAACAAGTCGTGTGTTGGCCAATTGATCTGATCACATGATCATGCGCGTTGAGTCTGTTGGTGTTTGGCTCGGGCGGGCAAATTTACGAATAAAGTTCAACCTCATGCAACCTATAAATAAACGCCATCGAGTTCACCGCCCAACTTGTACCCATTGCCTTTGCACTGCATCTCTCACTCCACTATAATTCTCAAGTTCTTGGGTCCCTTCTCAAATTTGGTCAGCGCGAGACGCGGCTCTTCTTTGTTTTGTTTTTCTTCAATCTCGCTCTCGTCACTTCTCGATAAAATCATTTGCCCTACGGATATGCGTGCAATTCTCTTTGCCGTCCACGCCATGTCTGTTGCCCTCCTACTTGGCTCCCCCTTTGGATCACCTCAAGTTTTGGCGAAACCTATCCCCATGCCTATGCCCCTCACGGACCACCGAGCCAGGAGCCTATCGAATCTCCCTGTGAAAATCCGAACATCGAAAGCTTTGCATGACTCTAATTCTAGCATATCGTCTGATCATACGCGAAGACTTCGCGGCATTGATAACAACTCCGACATCAAGAACGTCATGCTCCTCAAGGACTTCTCTGACAAGGCTAGTGGTAACGCCGAGAACATCAGTAAGCTCTCCCACTTGTGCTGCGACTCTTTCATATCGTGTTAACGTCATCTTCAGAGACTTGTTCATCCGAGGCGGAATTTGGTGGAGATCGCGGATCCGATTTTGCCGACAGATGCACGTCTGAAGTCAAGGCTTTCAGATCAAACCTACTTGGATTCCAGGACGTTCTGGCTGACCTGGGTCGTGACAAGGGACTTGCTAATTACGATCCGGATAACGAACTCGAAACTTTGCTGAAAAATATTGTCAACCTGAACAAGGAGGTCCTCAAAGACGTCGATATCCTCATTTATAGCCTCCCCATTGTCGGTCCTATTCTCGGTCCCAGTCAGTCTCCATGACTTTTCCCGGTTACGCTTCTGTACTCACTCTCCTCCCGCTTAGTTGTCTATGAAGTGAAGTGCATCCTCATTGATGTACTTGACGCGGTTGAAAACCTGACCGACGCCATCCTGAATGCGATTCGACCCCTTCTCGGACCTTTCATCGAGGGCTATTCTTTGACGACATCTTGCAAGTCTGGCATCCAGCTTTCGGGCCTCTGTCTCTAAAGGGTTTTGGGCATCTCATAATGGTACCATACAACCTACATTCACTGATGAACTCTGCATTGATCGCTTTGTGCGCTGGGACGTTTCTGTTTGTACTCACCACACATGCAATCCTATATCCTCGGATTCTCTGACGAAAAGACGATACGGTGCGGCGGGCGAGCGAAACGCTGCTGTGAAAAATGAAAGCTAGCTGGTCCAACACCTGGAATCGCAGGTCACACAACCGTGGAGAGGCTTGTAAATGCCATCGCCTGCAATGAATGAGTATATGCGATATGAAAGGAGCTATAGCTGAGTGTTGAGCGCTGATGAGCTGTAGAGCAGGAAAATATATGGTAATAATCAACCGGAATCAGCAACTGTACAAGATCGGGCTCAAGTGAAAGTATGAAAGTAGACACAAGAAAACAATTCGTCATTCTTCTTGTAGCCATTGTTCTGCGAGCTGCCCAATACCTGGCAAGTGAAATCGGGCCATCCCATTCTGAGCCGCACCTCGATATGCGTGATATCTGTCAAAAACATTATCAGCATTCAGAGCAATTGGCGGCATATGAATGCCTTACGCCATGAATAATGCGGGAAAGACGAGTAGCAAAGTAAAGAAAGTGCACATAAACGAAGGGAACCCAAAGAGTGAAGCCATTATTCGAATGAGTAGCAAAGGCGTCGTTAATAATGCCGACTGGTAAGCTGAGGGAAGAAGTTAGTAGCATGGATGCATCCGGGCTCGAATGAACTCACCATGGAATCGGACGTAGTCGTTGTGTGTCTCCGCTATCAGTAAAGTCAACGCTGACCATAGAATATTATTTGTGAACTAGGATTTAACACGGTGGCTTCTCACCAGAAACAGGACCAATGACATACGCGCAAGCAGCGAGAACGTCAACTCTGGTTTTATAACGGGTTTCCCACTGATTCTGCTGCTCTTCGGCTTGGTCGACCGCTCCCATTCCTCCAGAGGCCGATGTATTCCATGTCGGAATTCCGCCAGACTGATATGATGTCACCTGTTGCGAGGAAGTATGGACAGGGAACCACGGACGGGCAACTCTTGAGGAGGAGGGCTGATTGTAGTCAGGTTCATCAGGAGGAGGAGCCTGGCAGATCCCAACACTTATCTATCAAGCAAATGAATGGCATATAAAGATTCAGACTCACATATGGGGCAAATGAGGTGGCGTAGTTAGAGCTCATATCGGTACCCTGTTTGGCCAGTATGATATTGTCTGGAAAGTGCAGTTGCTGAGTACATTGCATCAGGCACTCCCGAATACCGACTTGCGGGTGAGTTGCCACAATTTCGGCAATCTCCGAACGGACTTTGATTCCACACGCAATCACAACGCCCCAAACCGTACTCAAGCAAAGGGCCCCGGCAAGAAGGTCAAAATTAACACCAGCCCGACAAAATAATGGTGAGCATCCCTCCATTGTGCTGCCAGGCTGTCTAGGGAACATTTGGAGTGAAAGAATAGTGGAAATCGGTTATGAAATGAGTTGGATGGGTTTCGGTGGATTTGGATGAGGCTTGGTGGGCGACCAAATGTTCGTAGGGCTGATATTCATTCCGCTGTTCATCTCAGGCCGACAGTTCAGCACCAGTAACCATCCGCACGCGGAAATTCATCACAAACCGCCTTCTTGCCCGCCGTCAATTCGTCGTTGACGTTCTCCACCCATCGCGGCCAAACGTCCCCAAGGCCGAACTCTCCGAGAAGCTCGCTTCCATCTACAAGACCGAAAAGGACCGTGTCGTTACCTTTGGATTCAGAACACACTTTGGTGGTGGACGCAGCACTGGTTTCGGTTTGATTTACGACGATGAGGCTTCACAGAGGAAGTTCGAGCCCAGGTACCGTCTAGTACGAGTGCGTATATTCTTCTACTTGCTGTGTATCTTCATGTGCTGAAAGTACCATGTTTTACAATTAGTCTGGCCTTGAGACCAAGGTCGATAAGGCCTCACGCAAGCTTCGAAAGGAGCGCAAGAACCGTGCGAAGAAGGTGCGTTTCGTTGCTGCGCTGCTCTCACCATTTGTTTTACACATCACCCTTCCATAGCTGCGCGGCACCAAAAAGGTCAAGGCTGCCGAGCCTCCCAAGAAGGGCAAGTAAACGGCTTGCCGGTGTCCTGGGCTTGCTGTCGTTTTTTGTGCATTGCATGTCATTGTCGAACACATTTCACAGGTGTATCTTACCGCGTATGCCTTTCCTTATCCTCTCATGAATTTATGCGCATGCGGACTTGCCATGGCATCAGGATCTCATGGTCGCTGCACCATCTACAGTGAGTTCAGAGTTGCCATACACCTTGAACTTGTTGCAGTTAGGTCCAAGGCGGATAAGTAAGAATCGTAATTACACATGGGTATCCCTAAAGATAATAGCGTTGAAGAAAAATAAAGAACACAGGCTGGGGTAAGGAGGAGAAACTGGTCAGACATTAGAACCCAAACTTCTTGTGGATGATGTCGGGGTCCTCCTGGTATTCTTCTGCTGAGACCCACATCTGATGATGATAGGAGCGGTCAAAACACAGAGTAGAAAGAAAGAATTCAAGACATCCCACCTTTTTGAACGTATTTAGACCAGCTAGGATTGACCCTCCAATCCATGTCGAGTATTTGCGTTCCGGTGGTGCGTAGATCTTGATCTTGATGTCCTTCAAGGCAAGTTTCTTCACCTCGTTAAGAAGACGATCTCCGAAGCCTGCAGACTTTTACATGAGAAAACGTTTTGAGTAATGGGAAAAATACGCACCGCGACATAGCGTGCTACCTCCGCTGAGAACGATGTTAGAGAAGAGACTTTTCCTCAAATCCAGGTCAACACGGTTGATGGAATCAACGACAACTTGGTGAACTCCAGCATCCTCTTGGCCGATAAGCTCTGGGTTGAACAGGATCTCAGGAGCACGGAATCGCTCNGGCCCGAGCTGGATGAAGATACAAGGTCAAGGAACATGTCATGATACGTATGTCAAACACACCTGAACAGTGTTGCCGTCTGGTAATCGGAACTCCTCCACCCGGCCGAGCGTGTCTTTCTCTTCTTTCGAAGGATTCAAAGCGACATAGCAGCACTTCTCTTTGATCGTACGCACGACCTCTCGCTCAGCTGTCGTATGTAGATGATGGCCTGATTTGCGCAGAAGAAGCTGTAGATGATCGGTGACATCCCTGTTGCAGAGCAGTATTCAGAGCTCCACCACACGTACACCAGAGCATTGAATTTCATACCGTCCTGCGACGTCCACTCGTCGAATTGCGTGCGGCATGGAAAACCCTTCAAATACCGGTACTGCATGCGTGACGCCATCCCCAGAGTCCAAGACTATCCCTGTTGTTCGACCTGACGAATATCTAGTATCATAATCAGCGAGGCTAATGAAGCAAAGCGGAAGAAGACGCATGACAAACAGGGAAAGGACGGCTTGAACTGAAATATATAGAGCTGGTACGTTGAAAGTGTCAAAGAATATCTGAGCAGCGACATCTCGATTGGTGCGGGGATTTAATGGAGCTTCCGTCAGTAGCACTGGGTGCTGTACACATTAGACTTATCAGCATGAAATATTGCATGCCTTTGATGACTTGCCGCCTTTCGACGCTGGACATTACCTCTTCACTAAGCGTGCCCAGTTCCTCGGCATACACCCAATTCCATATCCGTTCCATGTCATCCCAGTCTGTGACGATGCCATGCTCCATAGGATACTTTATTTTCAGCAACCCTCTAAATTCTTGAGCTTTTCGACCGATAAACACGTCCCCTTCAAGTGCACCGGCCATGACCCGAACGTGCTTCGGTCGTCCAACGCTAGACAGGACAAGCTTAGCTGCCGAGGTGACGAGTAGAATGACGGACATACAACGAAGGAAAGAAACATTTTGGGTGATCTTGGCCAGCGAAACCAGCCTTGATGGCACCTGAGCCCTAGCGAAGCGTTAAGAACCATGAATCAGTGCAAGGCTTGCAGACCCGTGAGAATGGAAAGGACGGACATTGTCGATCACGACCGGCTGGTTGGTGAGAACGTCTTCAAATTCTGCAGACATACTGGGCGTTGACACGCAAGGGGGGGATTGGTGAACACAAGGCAGAGAAACTGAAGGACCTGGACGAATTTGCGGGAGTTGGGGATACTGATGTTAGAGACGCGTCGGGTGGTGGCGTGTCACCGTGACGAACTCGCGTCTCTTTCACACTTCCGTCATGGCTGGCCATCGTCCTCAATTGTTGGCTTTATCGCCTCTGATTGCACTCTGGACGTTGTTCTCACTGATAGTATGCTGTCCTTACAATACCTTGGATCCTGCGTCTGACATGGGATGGTAGCTGTCTACTCATGCGCTGTTGGGAAATAAGTGGGAGGCAACAAGTTTCTGCAAATGTGAGAACACTCAGTTGGGCGCCCCGCCTCGCATGGCCTATTTTGACTGTCTCAACAGGCATTTGTTTCGGAGCCAATTACTCTATTCTGCACCTGGATATCCCTGACAATCCATCAAAGCCATGTCTGTCATGCACGAAGCAATGGTGTCTAAACCAGAACCTTCCCATCTGTGCTGGCGCATCGCTGGGCGACATGGATCCAGACACTGCCACTGGGAAGGAAGGCGACGTTGAAGCACGATGTTTCCGTACGTTGCGTTGCTTCCGTCCTGTCATTCCTACGGCACTAACAACATTAGGATTGCAGAGCGCGACTCTCCAAGAGATCAGCTCGTAGTGACCCTATTCTTGTTGACAGTCTTCGGTCTTCTTCTGGGCGCGGGTATCAAAGGTAGGATGATCAAAGCAGGGATTGACACAAGCTTACCGTGGAATACGGGTAGAAAGTGGTGGCAGGTGAGGCTATTCGTCTCGATCAAGGTGAAAATGGTACGCTAACAAAACATTTTAGGCCTGGATGCCTCAGAGGCAATTTGGGAACGTCAGTTTCGGCAGTCGTGACTCCAATGTGGGTAGAGAGACAACAGGAATCTGGGGGAGGAGATCAAGAGACTATGTCCCCGTCTCAACCGAGCCTTCTTCTGATCCTTGATTACTGTGAGACTTCGGGATTTCGACTCATGGCATTGTACTTTTACAGTCTTGGATATATTTCTAATTTATCTCTGCCCCTTTCTTATCTTCTTCGGAGTCCAAGAGTGCAGATCGTGCGTGTTTGACTTAGACTAGTAGCTCCGCGTTGCATATGTAATGCTACCGACGGCCAACTTGAAGTCCAAAGTTGCCTAATGCAGATGTGTCAATGGTCTCAAGCTCCTACGACCACCAACACAGCAGTAATCATACTTCAGTAGCTTCATGGGTACTTTATGCTCTAAACCATCCACTCACACTGGAGGACACACCGTAATTGGTCCAAGTACTTCCCATCCGCAAGCCAACCAATTGGGTGCTCGTCCTGCCCAGCCTTCTCAGGACCCTCGCGCAGCAGCTGCCGAAGCAGCAGAGACGAGGCTGAAAGCAGTGAGCCTGGCTGTGCATGCTCCCATGGTCCAGGCCAGTTTACGGTTTGCCATCCAATACAGGCACAGTTAAGAGGGACCAGCAGCCAAAATCCGAAAAGAGGACGGCTCGCTGCTCAGGTGGAAGCAAATAAAGCAGCTGTAGCAAATAGGGTCCCAGAACCCAGACAGGAGGAAAGACTCGTGGTGAGTGCACTTCATCAACATCCTCGTGTGCCTTTGCAATATCTAATACCGCAAGGAACAGTGGGATTGATCGTTTAACCGTTGCAATCTAACTGGCATGACTTACGGAACTTGTATGGCTTCTTTAAACAGCATCGTTGAAAGTTCACTATACCTGATGGCCGTCTCCTGTGCGCCGTCTGAAGCTTTAACAATAGGTCAGGCTTTCGAGTCTATGGAGGTCTGTCTCGCTGATAGGGCATAGCGAGACATCGAGTCAGGTAAGATGTCCAGAAGTCCCCAACCGCTATGTACCTCTCAATGGCTTTCAATCTTTCTGACCTCGCTGCTGACACGTTCTGCGGAAAAATGCCGTTAAGCTTGTGTCGGTACGTGATGTTGATTTTCTTAGCCGGAGCGTCCTGCCGGTGTCCCCCCCAAAACGCAGTTTTAGATTCACGGACAGGACAAGACAGGACATCGTGCAGTCCGCAGCACGCCTGCAACTGCCCCCAAAGGTTAGGTGAGGAACGTTGTAAAAATTGAACTAGTTTGACACGGCTCGGATTCAGATCGCGCTTGCTGTGTCGTTATGGGCCTAAATCAGGCGCAGGAAGACGCCGATTGCAGGACACGCCTTTTAGATTATATGGAAGAATCATACCTTTTGTTTATCAACATGTCGGCGACTTCGGTGTATGTGGCCAAAATTTCTGTGTCCGTAGAGGATGAATTTTCTCGGAAATTGGAATAAATAAACAGATTTTTTCCACTCATGCACAATAGTCACGTGTAAGACTAAATCATGCACGTGGAATTCTCAGGCGTTACGATTTATTATTTTGTTCCTTTCTTACATCCCTGCCCGACGGTGCCCGTTCATAGTCGAACACATGAATGTCCCAGCATCAGTGGGAGAAGGTGTTGTGGAAGAGGCAGCCATATCCTGACAATCACGTCCCGAATTCTTTCTTATCCTCTCTTCGCCGTAACCGTAGGTTTGCATTTATACGGGGACCTCTTCTAAGCTAATGTTCTGCAGCTAACTTCAGGCCATACACCTACTGGCCATTGGTCTTAGGCTCTTGTGCAATAACTCAACACCTGTCTGCGATCTTTATCTTCATTGTTGTCTTCGTGCGCCTTCTAGACCATACACTTGACCCTCGACTACTGGTTGTCATTTCTGCGACTATGTTCTTGATGGGTTATGCTGTCTGGGAGTTGCTCGACTACTACTGGAGCGAAGTGGGTCAAAACATAGCTGATCGTCGTGGGTATACTTTATTTTCGTTCTCTTCTATCATCTTTGTCACGACGCACTCACTGTGATATAGGCGCCAAGACCATGAAGGCATCCATACTCGTCTTTTTGGCCTTGACGGCTCTTGCTCCCATCCTGCGGACCTTGACTGCATCTACATCTTCAGATTCGATCTGGGCGCTATCTGCATGCCTTTTCATTTTAAATGCTGCCCTAGCTGACTATAGCTCAGTCAGGCTGGGTGGTCGGGTTCGCGAAAGGTAAGACATAACTCTATTCTTACGTCTTCCTTCCGACTTATGATGAGTTCAGGTTGACGTCCGTCTTGTCCATGAATGCCGCGGTATCTTCAGCGGTTGTATTGGCATCGCGATTGCGTGACGATCTATCAGTCTTCGCTCTTACTCTATTCTCGATCCAGCTGTTCTCACTCTTCCCCATCCTGCGCCATCGTCTCCAGGTGAGATTTCAGCATCTGTTATCCTTCGTTATGACGTATGCCTTAACAAACGAGCGAAGGCTACCTCAGGCGCCATACAGATTGGATTATCACTCGCTCTCTCATCGCTATCTTTGGGCCTCACGCTGCGCATATCTACAACAATAACGTACATATTCTTGGGAGTTCTAACCTCTGTCACGTTCGTCGCTCCTGCTATCCTCGTATGGGCACAGAAATACAAGAAGTACGTTCCGGCTTACAAGTTTCAGTTCTCGAAAACTGATGTTCGGTGCCTACTTTGGGCAGTGAGATTAGAGGGCCTTGGGATGCTGCAACTCCCAAAGTGAATTGACCGTTATCCCCTCGTCGGGAGCACTGGGCGGGGATATAGGGTGGGGGCGCAACCACAGTATTAAATGGGCATGCGCGGCCCGACGACTCACGAATGGGAGCCGGCGGAATTCCGGAGATTCGAGGATGCGATCCGGTACGGTGAAACTCGAACAATGCAAGTCGAATTGGAAAAGCTTCTGCTTCCGATGCCTGTACATAGCATTTCAGAATTTCCAACAGGAAAAATGGCCTTGGCGAATTTCTCCTGATTTTTGATCCGTTTGGGTGAAACGTGCCGTGCACTGCAGCAACAAACGGGATTGATTTGCCCCATGAGTGGACTGGTTGTGCATGGGACGAGGCCGCGTGTTATCCACGAGGATTGAGGGCGACGGCGCCGCCGTCTTGTGACTGATACGGACTTAGTGGAAGTACGCGGAGGTGCGCGGAGGTGACTTATCAACTTCCGAATCATAAACGATCGATCGGCAGGCACATCAGGCGACGGTCAGGCCCACGAGGCATTGCACAGTTCTTTCCCTCCCGCTTTCAACCTAAGGCCTATAGAGCACTGATCAAAGCGCTTGACGCTGAAGAATCATTGATTATACTACAAAGTGAATACTCGAACAGATATAAGACATTCAACATACTAGTGGCTGTAACTACAGAGTGCGTAAATAGATAGCAATGCATTGAGGACAGTCAGTGTTGCAAATACTTCGCCGTCGTACAATCCTTAGACTTCACCGTGATAATAACCTGCTAGATCTGCGTGTACGAACCCTTCGCCATGCGTTCAACGCAAAATGCATGCATTCAGTTGCGTGTATCGTCGTCATCGTCGTCGTCATGTATCCGAGGTCGTCTAGATCCAGTGCTCACGCCCATCCCTATGCCTCTCGCCTCCAACGCCTCAATTGCCACCTTCGCCGCTCCATCCGCACCTCTCTTTGACCTCGCCCTAGTTCGTCGTAGTGCACCAAAGGCTTGAGCTTTGATGACAGCTAGCGTCCCGGACATGGGAGGCGTTCCCGGCGAGGGGGAGCGGGATAGACGGGACACGCCTCTCCTAGACCTTAGTCGGGAGTACGGTGCGTTCTCGCCCTCGCTACTACCACGATCGCCACTATGTACACCGTCTGGAACAGGAAATTGGGGCAGAGCAGGAAAAATTGCTCGGTCGGCCCCAGAGTTAGTCCGCCTTGCACCTAATCTGTAGCGGACGGCATCGCTACCGCCGGTACCTGCGACAGAGATGTCTGCGATCCCGCCATGCAACGTGACCTCGGCAGGGTGGCCCGTGGTCGAATGTCTACGATAGTCAAATTCGGCACGGTCCTGAGGAACTGAACCATCGGGGAATTGGAACTGGAAGGGCGAGGTGAGAGATGTGGATGATGAAGACGGTGGTGTCGATGTGCTCGGCGACATCGAGCGGCTCGTGAAGATGTAGGGGGCGTTGTCCATGGAGTTTGGGGGGACTTTTTGTTCGTCAACGACTGGGTATCGAGAAGCATAGGTCATGTCGGGAGTGGATGTGATATGGGGAGACTCGACATAGTTTGGGGAATGAGAGGAATTGCTATCGGCGCGGCCAGATTCACCGCCCGACGAAGTGGTTTGGGTAACAGGTTGTGGCCATGCACCATCGCGAGCCGCACTTTGGACAGGATAGGGATGATAAGAGTATTTAGAAGATTGCCTATGGGACATAGGATGCGAACGGGTATTGTTTGTTACATGGTCAGCTTCGGCGGATGCGTAGGGGATGGATGGGGAACGAGTGGGATATTCGCCAGCTGGAGTCCCGTAGGGGCCGCTCGCTATGGCAGAAGGAGAATTGCCATTTGGATAGTGCAGAGTATCTTCACCATAAGGACCAAGCGCAGAGCCGATGTGAGAGTTGACAGCGGTAGTCTGGGGATGCATGGGACCGAAACACGAGGGCAAAGGAGGAAACTCGTCTGGTTGAGACTCTGGACTCTTTCTCGTTTGCCAGAGAGCTCTCCAGAATTTTTTCGCGCTCTCTGCCAGCATGCTTCAGCTGAAAGTTTTCCTGGCGAAGCTCTGTGGCCTCTGCGCGTGCCTCCCGACACGAATCCTGAAGCTGGAGAACTACTGCCTCCAAATTTGTGACTGTGTACGGCATGCGAGTGAGCGGCGAAGGCGGAGTGATGAGAAAAAAAAAAGATTGACCTGTTTCTTCGAGGGTCGCGATATAGTTGGCGCGTCGAGCCCTGAAGGCGGCTTGAGCGTCAGCATTCTTTTTCTTTCTGAGGGCGGCATCGGAGAGACGAGCGGCGGAGTCATCCTTGGAAGGTGAGGTGGTGGGTTGATTGGCAGGGGCCATTGGAAAGAGGGGAGAGCAAGGGACCACGGAAGGAATAAATGGCAATATTTAAAATCACTTGAGGAATTCTTCGAACTCAGGGCACGAGGAGTCGAAGACCTTGCCCGGCCTCCGGCTCCCTGCGTCGTGGTCACGCTTCGAACAATAAATATTCCAAAAATCGTTCTCACCTCGGCACAACACCGTCCTCGTTCAAAACACGGGCCTCCTTTCTCTCTCTCCTCTCGTCGCCACCGCCGACCTCTTTCAGCCCACCGTGGCCACCTTTTCCGTACATACGTCGGTCATCTCCGGCGATTTACTTTCGGTAACTTGCGCCTGGCGCTATGTCACGTTTCCCTCGCGCCGTGACTGCTAAGCGACGGGCATCACCGCGGCTGTCACGCTCAAATTCATTTTTCCACCTCCTTGTTCCTTTTTAAGGGCATAATCGTACAAAGTCTCTCACCATCCGCATCGAACCTGATCTCTCGGCAAACGGACCGTGCCCTACTCAGACTCCTCCCCAGTCTCCCCTTCTAGATCCAGCGTCTCGAGCACAAGTCCCTCGGTATCCAGTACACAAGCCACTCTCCTCCCCACTCTCCCATTCACCGCGAGGTACACTTCACCCTCTCTGCAAGCCGTCAACGCGCGTGATCGTTTGATCGGCATGAGCACCGGTTTAAGCTGAGCATATACCAACGACGAAGGCCCCCCAGTCAGCACGGCGCTCGGCAATTTAATATAAACACAGATAATCAATTCGTTGCCTACCTGCCCGTTCTTCCAGCGCTGGAACGCATCCACGATCAGCTCTTCGCGGGAAGGCTCCCTTACGTACCCTGCAGCCGGCGATGCTTGATATCCCAAATCGGAGTACGTGACGGTAGCTATATATGTTGGTCCTAGTGTTTTTCGATCAAAGTTAGCCCTATCGCATGGAAGACGTGCGGCGGCGGGAACAGCACCTCTAAGACCCTGAGCTCGATACACGATGACGAGGCTCTCATCGTCAAAGAATTCGGCGTCCAAGAGATCAAAGTCAACAACGCCGTCGCCTTCTCGAAGCCGGCATTCAAGGATAGCCATGCCCAAATCAATTAAAGAACCAGGCGCCTCGTGACCGTATCGCAGTCGGATGAGGAATACTGGTTGGAATTTCGTCAGCCATTGAAATCCGCCAAACTCATGACTTACAGCAGGTCCGGTACTCGGGAGAAGGTACATGGATCGCCAAATGATGGATGAAATGGTTCGTCTTGGGACGCACTCTTTCAACGTTCCATTTCGGAAGCAAGCGAGTTGATCGACTCACCATTTCCTTATCCGCGACGCTTCGCTCCCGAATGACATACGTGAGATTAGGATTCTCCACCGGAGTCGAAGCTGGAGAGCCAGCTCCTTCACGACAAACCTCGGCAGAACGTGCAGTGGCACTTGCTGCACGAAGGAAGATTGTTTCGCAGCGCTTGGCTAGATTCTGCACCAGTGCATACAGATTTTTGTCCACGCGATAGTGGTCCTTCTGTACGACTCGCTAAGAGAACGGCCGCAGTTCAGTCCGAGCTGCGACTCTGGGAGAGTCAGTTAAAAACCTACGTGCTGCAACGCTGTCTGTGTGGGATCCCTCAGTGCACGTCGAGCCCGTTCCATTACCGCGGTCAAGTGCTGGTTCTCTTCAGGGGCACCAAGATCCTGCGGGGAAAAATGAGGAACACCACGCTTGAACCACTTGTCGATTTGGCTGTTGACGAGACCGGACATCAGGTAACTATCTACTTCTAGGATATCGTGTCGTGGCTGCAATAAAGAATGGGCATCTGACGTGGCGTTGGCATTGGTGATCTCTATACGGATGCCGTGAAGTTGTGAGATGGCATACATGACAGAACACGGCTCACCATAGCGCAACCATTTCATGAATTCCTTGAAATGAGACAACTCTCGTCGTGCGACGGCAGGAAGCCAACTGGCAACAACTATCGCACGACCCGTCATTTCCAAGCATTCTTCTATTTCGTTCTTACGCAGGTCCAATGGATCATATAGTTGAGGTCTTGTACGAATGAGCCGCTGTTGGAACTTTGACTAAGAAAGAAAAAACGCACAGTTGAGACCATCCTAAGAGCTCTTCCAACATGAGATGCAGACGCTGACAAGCAGGTGCTACACGCTCCTCGGAGAAATCACGCATCTTGACCAGAGCCTCGATTACAGTCGATTCCCACTTCTGAAGGCCCTGTGATACGTGGTCAGTCTTTGCAAATTGACACGAGACTTTCGAGAGATTACCCTCTCGCTCATCTGCTCCCCACTGCCTATAAAATCGGAGACAGCGTCTGAAGATCGACCGCTTACTAACAGATGTACAAGGTCCAAGATTGACCAAGATAACTTGTCTACCAAAAAGTGAGTTAAGAGCGTAGGAGTGCTCAAAAGGGACTCTGCGCACTTCCTCCAGGCTGATCAACTTGCAAAGCCGCTAAACCTTGTACCCACTTTTCTCCAAGCTCTCGTGCACCAGCCTGGGTACTCGAACCGAACCAAGTTACATGCAAGTCGTCCATGACACGCATTATGTACCAGAGTAGTTCTCGTACACTCGTGGAAATTCTGGCAAGAGCTCGTGGTACTCTTGTTTCCAATAGGGGGAAGCGAATAAATGTTGGGAGCAAGGGCGTGACGCTAGACTCCCCTGTCTTCTTTCGTTGATGGGCCATGAGTGTCGAAGTTTTAGAGCCTTTGCACAACGATGAAGTCGTCGAGTGGCTTTCGATCGAGATAATCCCCAGTGGGTAACTGCCATCCAGGTAAGAATGGATACGTCCAGCGCTATCTGAGACCGCAAGAATACTGTCGACATTAGTATCATCGATCTCATCATGTTCCTCGCCAGGGCGATTGTCTTGCTCCCCGGCGCGTGCTGGGGACAGGATGGAAGCGGCCAGAGGATCGGAAGGAAGACTTGGCCACGACGCGATCACTTCCGGCATATCTGATTTCGAAGACTTTGCTTGTTTGCCTGGGAATGCGAAAAGACCAGTGTTCCTGTGACTCTTGTAAGCACGAAATGCAATGGCGGATGAAAAAGCAGAAAGGCCGGAACTAACGTCAATACTTGGGTATCATCTTTAACCGCATCCAGAAGAGGGAGCATTTTGAGGATTGAGTGGGCGGATCCTGTCTGCCTTTCAGTAGAAGGTATGCGCATTAAGATTTTGCTTCAATTAAGCAGAACATACAATATCGTCTCCTCTCTTAAATATGTCGGGTATGGATCCGACTTTGGGGCTCTTTTCCTCCATGAACCACCAAACACCAGTCAGTTGTACGCCTTCGGTGATAACGTGTGATATGGGTAAATTTCGCTCCTCACGACCATCTTGAATCGAGTGCAGTGTGATACGAGGAGGATCATGTACCAGGACAATAGTCTGACCTACAAGTCCAATGTATGATCAGGTGGAACTTTAAGAGCACTATCACTCACCATCTGGACTCCATGCCAGATCGACAATTTCTTCGTTATGACCTCCTTCAAGATGAATGTCCACTTCCCACTTTTTCGAGCCCTGCATTTTCCACAGACTCACTCTATCCTTACTGCCCAATCGCGATATGACAACGACAAGGTCCTTGTCTGGGCAACATGATGATGGTAGAAGTCTCGAAGAAGGCGGCATCTGAAGTACTGCCAAAGATGCAAATCCATTCTGTTCCATGATGACTCGGTAGTGAGCGAGCAAAATGCCTCTACGAAATACGAGTGGCGTTTCGGACCTTGTTCACAATAGGAAAATGGCCGTCCTGGAAGAAGAGGTCGACGATAAGTACGGGTTGTTTTAATGTTTGCGAAGGCTTCAACGGTGGGTTGGTCGTTCCTCGTTCGACACACGAGTCGGACGTTGAGATCCACTCCTCGTGACACAAGCTATATTGGAGTCTCGTGACCGCGTCCACTTCGCGCTACTTCACGAGACCAAACCCTCCGAGTCCTTAATTCCCTAGGCCTGAGCTTGAGGGTCAGATCTGTCTGAAGCAGAAAAAAGGCTGGGAAGACGACGAGCAGAGAGCTAGGATGGTACAAGTCTTCCAAGTGTCACACCTCCTGAGCAGTGCTACCAGCTCTAATAGGCTCCAGCCTCAGACTTCGAAGTGCTATAGCTAGTTGCCCTTCCCATTCCGCTTGCCGCCCTTCTTCATCCCCGCTATAGCATCACCCTTCTTTGCACGTATACCCTCGCCCCGGCTGCCTCTCTGGCCCATATCGTTGTCAAATACACCACTCCGCGAGGTCACCTTGGTCTTACGCTTCGAATTTTTATCTCTCGATCTGCCTCGCTTGGAGTCCCGCTTCTCGGGAACACCGATTTTGGTCGGTCGAGCAGCTTTCTTCGCTGATCGGATAGCAGCATCGACAACCTTGCCATCTCCTGCTTGTTCATCAACTTCCATCGCCATTTTTCGTCGCTTAGCTCGTCGAGTGAGGCCCGAGAACTTGTCACGCTTGGGCTGCCATGATTGCTGATTGTCAGGAACGAGATATAACAACCAGTTAGCAAGACGATTGATTACCTTCGCAGCATCAGCGGTGAGACTTCTGCCTTCAACTGGTTTCTCATCCATATAACCGGATTCATACTGTGACTTGCTGATGTCTAGGTACCGCCATGATCAGCGTATCGACTCGAATGCATAGAAGGTAGTGACTCGCCTGCAGATTTTTGCTTGTCTTTGCCTGACTGGAACCAAGTCCTCGCCGGCCTTGAATAGATCTCGTTCTCATGTTCAATCATATTTTGTCCCTTTTTCAGCTCCATTTCGGCCTGCCGGAGCTGTACGACAGTAATAACGCAATTCGAAATGAGTACCATCACGAAATGTGCGCTCACGCACTTGTTTCTCCTCCTTCTCATCTTCAAGGACTCCAGAAATTTCTTGTTTCAATGACGCGAGCTTCTTCGACCATTTCGACACCACCTCCGGAGGCACCGTACGATGTCGAACTTGATCTTCGCCAGATGCATGCTTGATTGCGGCCTTCAGCATTTTGCGATCCGCCTCACCAACGAGAGTCACAGAACTATCGAGTAATAATAAATGAATGTCTCATCGCGTTACGTTCAAAATGAGATTACATACCGTCCCTTTTTGCCTGCGCGGGCTGTTCGTCCAACACGGTGCAAATATTGGGCATGTTGACCTGGCATATCAAAATTGATTACAGTTTCGATACCTTTAATATCGAGGCCGCGTGAAGCCAAGTCAGTCGCCATCAAATAATCGACCGCGCCATCACGAAAGAGCTGTAGAGATCTCAGACGCTACGCCAAGCAGTGAAGTGAGCGTGATAAAAACAGACGGGAAGACGAAAACACACCTGCTCCTGTGTCAAGTCACCATGCAACTCTTCGCAAGACATCCCCAGCAAACTGAAGACGATGCGAATCTGATGCGCCAGTTTCTTGCTTCTGAAAAAGATAATCACGTTGGACTTGAACGTCCGCTTGCACAAGGATACAAGTAAGGCTGATCGATCGCTTTCCTTCCCTGCGCGAACACGGACGAACTCTTGTACAAGTCCACGAGCCGTGCTCCGTTTTGGATCAACGAAGAGCCGAAGGGGCTTGTTAAGAGACATTTTAACGAGTTCATCAACGGAATCCGTCATGGTTGCCGAGAAGAGCATGGTCTGGCGGGATGTTGGACACGACTTGATAATCTCGGTTAGTTCGTCTGAGAAACCATCGGACAGCATTCGGTCTGCTTCGTCAAGGACAAGAATGTCCAGGGCATCGAGAGTGAAAGTGGGGGAATTGCGAAGATGATCGATAAGACGCCCGGGAGTAGCGATGAGGACGTCTGGCCGGGCTCGCAATGCGACCTCCTGGACCTTCAAAGACAATCCACCTGTGTTTAGATTATGCGAACTGAGTCGCGCCCGGGGTAGAAAGAAACAATTGACGCACCTACAATGAGACAAAATTGAATGTCTGTATGAATAGCCAGTTTCTTCCCAACTTCGTAACACTGGATGGCAAGTTCCCTCGTGGGGACAAGGACAAGACAACGCGTCGCGGCGGCCTTCTTGTGTTTGTCTCGGTACAAAAGACGTTCTATCATGGGAATGATAAACGCAGCTGTTTTTCCTGAACCCGTAACGGCATTGCCGACGACGTCTTTGCCTAGTAGACCTACGGGAATCGTTGCGGCTTGAATGGGGGTCGGAGTGTTGAAACCAAGGTTCGTAAGAGCCTTCAGGACTGGACGGGAAAGGTTCATAGTGAGGAACGATGAGTGTGTTTCGGGAGGTCCACTGTCGGAAGCAAAGAAAGCTATTTTTCGCTCCCGTTCTGCCATTGTCTCTAGATCACTGTCGCCCGCGGACGAAGAAGAGTCAGAAGATGTATCCTCCTCGTCTCCCTCCTCCTCATCACTACCTTCTTCCTCGCCTGCGCTCTCTTCTTCATTGGACGTCGCGAGTGGATCTACATCTTCTTCGCCTTCCGGGGATGCTGACGAATAATCCTCTTCACCTTCATCCTCTACCTCCTCCCGGCCACCTTGCAGACTTTCTGCCCCTTCGTCGTCGCCGCTGATACTCTCACCATCTTCATCTTTATGTATCTCTTCACGCTTCCTTTTTCCAATAACGTTACGAAGCCGTCTTTTTGCGATGATGTCGTCAACAGATATAGGATCCTGTCCCTTCTGTATAAGTTTTGGAAGTCCGTCATACTACATGTGAACTCACTGGACGCGAGCCTCTCTTTACGAGGTCCCCAAAATTAGCATGCTCATCCAAGATATCATCATGTGGATCTCCCGACAAATCGAAGACAAAGTCGGGGTTTAATTGAGCGTCCTCTCCTTCATTGGCCCTGGATTTTTTACTGATGACCGGAGGTAGTGAGGGTTCCTCCTCGTCAGAGTCAATGGTCATGATGAAGTCAGATGAAGCCATGTTTTACGAAGGAGAGCTAAGTTAGCTCGTCGAGGTGCAGTTCGGAAGCTAATTATTCTGTTCGAGTAATATGTTTCGGACCTCTATGTAGTCCAGATGTCCAGATGCTAGTCCCACCCGTGGGAATGCGTACCCCTTTTCGTTCTCACGGCAGACACAGGCATATATTTGGGCATCACATATCCACCAAATACTGGTCAAGCATTATGACCTATTGTGACTCGTGGAAGAAATTAGGCCCCGTTCGGTAGCACTTACTAAATCACGGTCTACTAAGATCCGTTGGTTTTGGCAAACTGGGAACGCGCCGGAACAAAGCCTCGACCGTGGGAACTTACTCCTTCAAGCACCTGACATGTTCAGTGGACAGACGCAATTCCGTGATACCCTTCATCATGCTCGAAACAACTCTGAAATAATACAGAGATGGCTGGTTGACATCAGGAGCACACCTTGTTGAAATAAAAGCAAGGGGATGCGTAGAGCGTGTGGACAGCGAGCGAGCGCTCGACGTGTCCAACCAACACAGCGGCCAACGAACTTTGCCGAACGGATGAATTGCTTGGTTTAGGTTTCGAAACCAACGGTTTGCCGGATATTTCCGGATTGGGCGGAATAAACTAGCCAGAACCATCATTTTCCTAGTAGACCTTGATTTAGTAAGTGCTACCGAACGGGGCCTTATTTGGCTGTTTGCATATCTTACAAAAATTTGGGTCCTCAGCCAATCATAGTGCTCAAAACTTAAGTGGATATTAACAAATATATGCGAAGCTCGAAAACACTTCTACTTAAGTCACAAAATATGACCGATATTGAATGAATATGGGGTGCCCAAAAATCTGCCTCCGTCTGCCGTGTCTCCCCCGCCTGCGCTGATTGGACGGAACAACATTGCCTCAATGTCGCCAGCAGGCTTGCATTATTATAAATATTAAGGTCTAGTCCCTGTTACGATAACAAATCGCCCCTCTCTTTCCAGCAGCTCAATTGCTCTGCCAAATAGTCCCCAAGGGGCTCCCTGCTCCTTCAAAAACTTCCGAAAACCCGGAAACACCCATTCGGAGACATCTTCCATTCTGACATCAACATAGCCGATGTCTTGCAGGTCCCTGACATAACGCTCTTTTGTGACTATGTTCTCCCTTGGTATGACCCGAAGAAGCGAGAACAACACAAAGAACCAAAAACCCTTTGGTTTAGACGAGAAGCATATGTCTGCCAGCGCGATCCGTCCACCCGGCGTTAATCGAAGAAAACTCTGCCGAAGGAACTCGAAACGCGTGTGGAAATGGTACGCACAGTCCAGTGCGAGGATGGTATCAAATGAATAAGTCATATAGGGAGACAGAGGGTGATCAAGTCTGCTGTTAAGTTGGTAAATGGCATCACCATCGTGGAGCAGGACGCGTGATTGACGGTTGACACCGGGGTTGGCAGATAATAAAAGGCCCACCCGTTCATAAGAGCGAGTATGATGCTCGGAAAGACTGGTTATTCCATGGATAACGCCCGGGCGAGGTACCGCAGGATGAGAGAGTAGAAGAAGGAGTGAGTCGCCGCTGCCATGGCCAACGTCTGCGAAAATCAAAGTTCAGTTGGCGTATGCGATTGACTATAGTTATGTAGTGCATACCAAGCACACGCCCCCCTACCTTTAGGGATGCGGACTCAATCAAGCGCAAAGCAAGAGCTTGAAAAAGCTTGTCAAAGACATGTTCAATGCCCATGGGAGAAGGTCTGACCTTCACAAGCTATAGGAAAGAGAGTCGTGCCCTAGAGCGCGAGGTCCATCAAACTGTTTGCCAGATCACTGTGTTTAACTTGCCGTGACTGACCTTCCAATAACCCATATTCAACCATTCCGTCCGGGGAGGGCCTTCGTCACCAGGGATTTTGTTCAGGGATACATGGAAATTTCCGTATGGATCGCTCCCATTCTTAGTGACATAGTATACAGCCACGGCAAGGAGAATGAGAGCAATCCACAATAGTAGCATGTGTAAGCCTGTTCTAATCGAATAAAGCCAGCCAAGTAGATTTGCGCAGTCAAGGACAAACTGAGCGACGAATTGGGCGTATTGTAGGACGAGATAGTGAAGAGAGACAGTAACTGACTGACCAACGGGACCAACGGGTTAAGTTACTTGGCTAGCAGCAACTCGGCACGGCATTTGCCGGGACGATGTCACAGTGATCAGCGAAAGTACGGCGCTCCTCCAGCTGGTGTTCGTTTATTTCTGTTTCGACACCAGTAAGTCACTCCCAGCCATCGCACATAAGTTAGCAAGATTTTATAGCTCAGACTTTATATTCAGAACATGCCTTGGCATCTGACCTACGGCCAGTACCGTTCTCTCGCATTGCGCTTTCTGGACAAGGTAGATTTGATCTTCAGTACCGGAAATCAAGTCTGTTCACACCTCTTACGTTGAGACCAACCTCACCGTCACAAGCATAACGGCGGGTTTCATGTTGTACACCCGCTCTGCGGGAGTAGCGTACTTTATTCTCGGTGCTCTCGCATGTTCCTTGACTGTCAAAATCTTAAAACGCACTCTTCGCCAACCGCGTCCTGATCATCCCTCACACAAAAAACGAACGTATGGGTATGTGACTTTCCAGTTTGCATCTTGGGTGCTTCATAGGCCAACGAATTGTGTATGCTGGCAGAATGCCTAGCACGCACTCCGCGACGATCACTTTTTATGGAACCTATATTTCCCTTGCATGCGCATGCCTTCCGATCCATGCCTCTCTTCCTGTCAGCACATTCACTAGGATTATCCCTCCCTTGGTTGCCGTTCCTTGGGCGACTATGGTAGCTACCTCCAGAGTCTGGCTTAACCATCACACGAAGCCGCAGGTATTCGTTGGATGCACCTATGGCTTCGCTTTTGCCCTCTTGTGGCTTGTTATCTGGGTTAATGGAGCAAACAAATACGGTCAAATGGCCGAACAGTATGTCATACTGTATCTGAGACTCTGAGTCGTCTATGCAAGCGATGTCCAGGTTAGTCATGCTTTTGTCAAAGTTGAATCAGATTCGAAGCTACTGAGTGTTATTCGTAGACCTTGACACCGGTAAAGATACCCAGTGAGGTTGTCAGCTGTATTGGACCCTAAATCCAACTCAACTCAGTCTCAGTAGGATTTGATAGATGTCACGAAGAGGCATTACATGAAAACATAGCCATTCCAAGCCGTACAAGTCATGATTCCTTGTCTGTCAGAGAAACGGAGACTTACGGCAGCCAAGTTGTGATTGTACTTGACATAGGAAGTGGATCAACATTCGTTCGCTCCCATGTAAAACACAGGGAATGCCAGTGATATCATACATACGAGGAAGCAGGATGGGTTTTAAGAGACACCGATCACTGGATTTTCAAGTTGAATCTCAATCCGTATCCACCCCGTGATGAGTCCGGAAAAAACACTTTAAGTACTCAAAAACGTGATAACAAGCGAGGTGATCAGGACGGACATAAGAACACATACGTGCAAATATGCATAAAGCAGCGGGTCAGTTGGGCACGGAAACAATAGTGACATATGCAAGAAGAAGGGTATTATCCCCGAAGGGATCGTCCGGTACGCGAAGCAAACAAATCAAGTCCACCTTCGTATAGATAGGATGCGCTGACGCCGACAGCAAAGATCTTATTCCCAGAACTTCAGCCGGCGGAAGATGGCTGCCTCCTTTGGCGGCACTCCATTATCGCGAGATAGCGTGCGTGGCAAATTTGGCTTGGTATGGTCGTCGACCTCGTCCATATCAGATGGCGGAGTAATTCGGGATCGTTGCATCTAGAAGAAATGAGAAACCATTCAACAGAACTTAGATAGACACTAAGCAAACAAACACTTACCTGAGGGTCCATCACGCACTCCTTCATCAGCAAATGGTTGATATTCTCCCGTTCAGGGAACATGTAATCCTCAGAGGTTCGGCATTGGTCTTGGAACTGCGTAGTAGTATTGATAAACTTGCCGATCATGCTGAATTTCGCCCAGTGGATCCTGCTACGATCGTTCGGGTTGAAGTCGGGATTCCCTTCATGAGCACGAATCAAGTCAGAGAGATGAACCTCCCTGTAACGGACGTCAGTATGGATCTTATATAGAGGTGCGAAGCACCCACAGAGCAGGTATACAAGGGCCTTTGGTATTTCGAAGGGCCATACGATAAGCACGATGGGAGCGAACATATTGAAGCAACAAATCCCACGATTGCAATGACTTCCAAAGACCAGGAGCTCTTTGTTGGAAAATTTCCATAGTCGGATCGCCTTGGTACACCGCGTTGTTGATGCCAGCTACAAATGCGCGCAAGGCGGAGTAATTGTTATGTGCGCGCAACTTCTGGGCGATCTCGACAAGCTTCTCGATCTGCCGTGAGCGCGCTTTCGGTTTGTCATGGCATAAGATGAGTGATACAACCCTGAGATCGTGTTAGCGACGAAGAGGGAAAATATCACAACAAGCATTACCAATCGGCCAGATGGTTCGAGACTTGTGAAAATCTAGCAATTGAGTCTGTCTCCGCCTCCTTTTTACCGGAGACGAGGGTATGTTGCAACCAATGTCGCGGCTAAACACGAGATTGTGATCCAGGTGAATTCATAGGAAAATTGAGCAATCTCACTTCGATTTGCAGGAAAAGCTTGGTGCCAATCCTGGTGATCTCCTGGGCGACATGCTCAGAATCCAGAATGTAGAGCTCGTCTGAGATTCTTCGAAGCTCCCTGATAGTCTGCTTGGGGGAGAGTTCGACAGGCTCGTTCATATTAGAGGGAGGAGCATTTGCCATGACGAGAGCTTTAGCTGTGAGAGGTAAGCTCGATTTGCGTTCCCTGGCCATCGGAGGCAATCCCGTGTACGTCTTCTTATGCGATAATGGCTGCATGATCGGTACGGATACGGGAGATTGGATGTCAGCCACACGAACGTCTTCTTCATCGTCCAGTATGCTGTAAGAATCGTCGCTCTCGTCTGCTGGTTCCTCATCTTTCAAAGCCCAGGCCGCATCCTTATCGACGACCGGCCTTGCTTCGAGGAAAGGTAGAAAATCGGAGCCATAGTGTAGAAGATGCGTTTTAGAAATAATCGACTTCACCAGAGCATTCAATGCCGTTGCAGCAGTGCCGACTGCGAAGTCGTGTGGGTAGTCCTGTACCCATACTTCCAAAAGGTGACAGATTCTATCGCAATGATTGATTTGCCTCGCTCAGAATACGTAACGGAAAATAACGTACCTCATTTGTGCAAAGCACGCAAACATGGGATCGGACGACGGTTGATCGAGTTGACGCATGCGCTTCTGCATAGCCAAAACGACGCTACGCGGCCTTGCAAATCGACGGTAAGTCAACAAAAAATGAGATATATACGCGCGGTCTTCAAGGGAGCATGAGTCAGGTTGCAGTCGAGGATAGAACTCTACGCACCGTCCCCGCTGACTGCCAAAAACAACAGCTTGTCGAGGAGTTCCTCTAGGGTAGCCCAAGGCACAGTTCGGCTGAAGCAAAAAAAAATGATCCAGATGTAGCAGTGGATGGTCGATCCGAACTCACTTAGGATCCTTATCTTTACTGAGGCTATCGACGCGCTCCTCCACGACTTCGTCAACGCTACTGAGTCCATCGTTCATCATGGCAGCACCCGCATGCAGTGAACTCGAGCTCATGCTACCGGATGTTGGCAAGTCCATGATATCATGCGACTTATCTTTTTCTAACTCGCGATTCTTCAACTTCTCATGTTCCGAGGAAAGTAGGTCGCTTGTTGAACGAGTTCTTGTCGGTGAAGTTGGCCCTGGTGCAGCAGAGGATTGAGAATATCGGGAAGACATAGTCTGTGATGCATAGGCACCCGATGTAGACGCTATAGGCGTGGCTGTCGCTGAGCGCGAGATATCCCAAGGCGGCGGTGAAACAAGGACATCCGGTGAGGCAGGGTTTTGGTAGGTATTATCGCCAATAGGACGAGGGCCTGGACCCATAGCAATGGTAAGTTTCTACAATGCATCATAGAAGGAGAGAAAATGCTGACGTCGGTGACGAAAGATAGATCCCAAGAGCCAGTCGAAGCCCCGCCTCAAATTGGCCTTCCCCCAGTCCTCATGTACAGATACTTCAATGAGACCAACGTCATATTCATTCAAAAGAGTGTAGACTTCGTGCGACTCGATATGATGCGTAAGATCGCTTTTGCAAGCGAACACAACGGTAGGCAACTTGAGCTCGCGGAAGCCCTCTGTAGACGATTCAATCAGAACTGCGACGCTGAAGCCTGCGAGAAATGTGCTTACTGAGGAGATATTCAACCTGCGCAAAAGAAGCCTCCTGAGAGACATCATAACACACAATGACGCCATCAAGGCGGGGCGCCGCCTTTGGCCACAGACGTAGATCGGCGAGATTTGGTTCGATCTGAAGAGATGGACTATCGACCTCCAGTACGCGCAACACACGCTCAGGTGAATGCTCATGAACCAACGTCCCTTCACGGACAATGTCTAGAGTGTAAATGAGCAAAATGATAGTAGGGAAAGTCAGATTAAAGTTTGGCTCACAGCCGAAGGACTTATCCAGATCCATCCCATCTCTCATTTTAGCCGGTTCGGACAAGCCATAGGCCTTCAAGCCCTTAGATATTGCAGCAGACTTTCCACATCTCGGTTCCCCTACTAGAGCGACGGTGACATCTGTCAGAAAGTCGTACTAGTCGACTGATTCAGACTGATGCTCTCGCAATATGTGATAGGATACATACGGATGCGGTCGCATTCAACTGTAGATGTTTTTTGCCAGTTCCGCTCGCCAAACTCTCACTTCGACTTCTACCTGGCGCACTCGCGGGTCCCGCTAGGTGCGGGCTCCAACGAGGCGTTGCTACAGGAGAGATTGAAGGCATCCGTGGGGTATCGTCTCGGGCATTGGAACTAGCAGCACTTAAACTACTGATGCTAGAGGGCGAAGACAGAGCTGACGATTTTGGGGGTAATGGCAATTCACCGTGGGGTATGACGGGTCGTAGTCTCTCCTTGCCCTTGATGACACCTGAAGCGACGCGCGGATGCTCATTATCGGAATCTTCGGCCAGAGATTGTCCAGAGTTGTCACCTACGGTGCTGATACTGGCACCGCGACTACGCCCCGACAGCGGAAAACGAGTATCCCGCTCGCGGTAAGAGACTTGCGGGGTATCACCATCCACAGGAGATGGATGCCAGGCTATTGGTAATCCTTGTGGAAAGCCCCAAGTCTCTCCAGATCCCGCACCGACCGTGTGAATACGGACTTGACGTCCTGCGCTGCTCATGAAGGTGTTGGGTCTGTTCCTGATGAAAGAGTCGACTGAAATCGATTTCCTCAAGCCACTTGGAGGGTATAACGAATGAAGAGAAGATGGCGAATGCGGAATAATGCCTTCTATATCGGATTGCGGAGGAAGGGGGGGCGAAGGAATGTTAGCAGTCAGGTTCGTGTCCCGCAAATTAAGAGGCACAGTCGGCGGCAGAGTCGACGATGAGCGCGCTTGCTCGACAGAAGATGGAAATTCTGCGACCTCTGGCATTTCTAAAGGCGGCAAAGACGGTATAACGGGAAGATCAGTTGCACCATTTATAGTTGTGGTGATGGGCTGGAGAGTAGGGTGGGGCAGGTCGGTATTGGGCATAGGAGTTTATGAGTTAGAGGTCGTGCAGAAGTCGTTTATCGCCCAGCGAAAAAGAAACTATGTGAGATATTATGAAAGTTGACCCGGGCGCAGGGGGAATGTCGAGGTCGATGATTCTGAAGACTGTTGACGCCGACGGTCACGATGGTGAGAATTGTTGGGAGAATATGGCTATGGCGGCTCTGGCCGTGGAAATTATATGTGTAATTCAACCGTGAAACGGTCCTCCACCAAACGAAAAAATCAAATAAGTACTTCTGACTACACCAAAAGTCCCCAGGCCATCTCAGGCAAGGCATTTGTATACTGTCTGATCCACTCATGCTGAATAAGACAGTAGTATAAATCTATGTAATTGATCGCACCATGATTGAATGGATGGCATAGAAATTAGTCGTTGTCGATTCCCACACACTATTGAACATATTTCTGCACAAAAAAGTGGTAAGAAGACACAAACAAGACGTACTTGTCAAACGTAGAAGCTGTCCCTCTGTAAATAAATTGGTTAGAGACCGCCAACGAGATGCGAAATCAACTACTGACATAGCTTTTGCGACTGTCACGCACCCAGCTCAAAGTCGCTAGAAGAGTTGCAATGCACAGCGCGAATTCGGACCATCCAAGTGCCTCCACCGAAAGAGACTGCCTGCAGCTACGGGGTATTCAGCTAGTGGGATGAGTCAACTATTAGGTTTGTTGGCTGACCGTGATACTTTGGGAAGGTTCAAGCAGTCTCCCCCGCTGCGTGTATTATGCATTATTCCTGCCGCAGTGCCCTATGTGTGAAGTGAATATTCTATGGTCAAAGCGAGAGCACGATAATGCTACACACCCAAATGACAGACGTAATCAGCAACCAGATGATAGAACTGGCAATGCTGGCTAGGAGGTGCACAGCTCCATCCACTATCCAGAGCATGTACGCAGTAGAAAACATAGTCGTCCAAACGGCGTCAAAAAGGAACAAGATCAGACTGTGTGGTTCAAGTCAAGAACGAAACATGAGCGTTGTGTGAGCATGCTCACAGAGAGTGGTAGCGCGGGCTAGGCCAAGCATGACTGTGGTTCCCAGCACTGATGAGAAATGCTGTGAGCCCGAGCTCGGCCATTGCTGAAAGCGTTATGAGGGCAAATAGAAAGGGATGGTAATGCGCCTTCAGGAAGGACGAGGACTTGGACATAAGGGACACAAGAAGTTGGTCAGGACCAGACACGACGGGTATAAACGCTGGTCGCGAAAAAATCTGCGTCCATATATATATGAGGCTCAGTGAGTCGTGTAGCCACCATGGATGGCCGCACGATGACCGCCTGGAGGGAAATCAGTCCACGAGCAACATGGCAGGTGAGCACAATCATATCACGATCAACGCAACCTGTTCCAGGCATATTCAAAAATCTTATGGACTCGAGTACACACCTGCAGGGAGCAACTTTATGGAGCATATGCTTGCAAATTGCATTATGAGATATTATCGTGTTTCAGTGGCAGCGCAGAGGAACTCGCATGCAGAATATCTTCACACTGTCAATGCCGGAGATTATCTGCGGGAATGAGTCATGCGGCAGTAAAAGCACTGATGGTGCACATGCTAATCGCGAATTATGAAATGCCAGTTCTGCGCGCGGTAGATGTCTAGCACTGACTTACCGTGGCCTTCGCCAGGAGTACTTATGTACAGTAAGTAGATTACTTAGTAGCCACGTTCAAAGTTATCGCAGCTGATCTCGACTCTCGACGCATTTGGCTGTAACTGTGACCTCAGCTCTCCTCAGCTGCGATACTGCGATAAGTGACTCTGAACGCACAGAGGAGGTCCGACCGAGAAGGACATGACGGGTCTTACAGCTTACAGTGCCTTGCATATGAAACTGCAGTGACCGTTTTCAGAAGTTTATTTGTTGTAGCCAAATAGTCACACATAGTCACATTCCGGAACAGGAATAATCCCAACACTTTTGATCAAAGTGAGCCCCAAAGGAGCCTGCCGGATCAGATAAGATTCAGCCGACAGCACTTCCGGCCAGGCCTCTTCACTCGCAGGTTGCTCGCAGAGCCTTAAATTCGCTCTTCCACTCTACGTTGACTCGAGCCACGGTCTTTTTGCTGTCCCACTCTTTTTTCACCCTGCCGCAGAACTAGTGAGATTCGTCGTATACTCAGCACCAGCATGTCTCCGACAGAAGCTGCGAATGCATCTTCGACACCCGACGAAACAAGGACCCATCGCGACAATTCTGACAGCCGGGAAACTGACGCACTTCTAGCTGACGACCCGGACGATGATACACAAGGACGCTGTGAATCAGAACGAGAGCTGAGCAGGTCTTTGCGATCTAGAGCTTTTGTCGTGCGCGCCCTTGCACTGCTGTGCGCTTGTTCTTTAAGCATTGGCAGCCATTAGTATGTGTGCCTTTATTATCACTCTTTTACATGACTCATCTGCTTCCAAGTGCAACGTATATATTGGCTCCCCTTAAATCACGATTATCCAGGGAGATGGGCACGTCCAACACCGAGTTCAGCCTTTTGATCTCCGCTTTCACATTAAATAGCACTTGGACACCACTCATTGGAGGGATTATGGCCAGTCGACTGGGAACAACAACGACAAGTATATTTGCTACCGGGGTCATTCTCATAGGTGCTGCAGTATATTCTTCAAAATAATATTACCATGTACTCACCAATTCTCAGGCTTGTTGCTTCTGCTCGTTGGAGACGTGGCAGAAGATGTCAGATTAATGACATCTGGCATGTTCATCTTCGGTCTTGGAGTTAGCCCCCTCGCTGTCGTACAAGAGACTATTATTGTCCGATTCTTTCGTTCCCATGGTCTTGGCATGTCCATGGCTTTTGGTCTCGTTGCAGGCAAGGCAGCATCCTTCGTTTCCGCCCGCACATCATACCCTCTCTCTCAGTACTTTGGACCACACGCGCCATTCTATGCTGCCGCTGTCCTTGCATCTGTATCATTCGCTGTCAATCTAACATATGTCTCAGTCTCGAGATGGCTTGTGGCTGGAGCGGGAGCTGAGCTTGAAGTTTCTGAGCTTCGTCAGGAGGCTCGTCGATATTCTATTCAGGATATGTCCGAAGCTGAGGCTTTGGAAAGAGTCACCGAAAAAAAGAGGGTACGCCTGAAAGATATGACACAGCTGGGCGACGTTTTCTGGGCGTAAGTAGATATTCAAGTTTTTGCCTTGTCGTTCTCACCGTCGTCATATATATATTCAGATACATCGGAGTGAATGTCTTGTGCGGGTCTATATGGCATCCCTTCACTCATCTTGCTGCGTACGAGCCCCCTAGTAAACTGTTTGACACCCTCATCGCTGATTACTTTCTTAGAAATGTCATTGAGAATCGATATGGATTAACGGAATCAGACGCGAGCATCAAGGCATCCTACCTTCTGGCTGGAAGCATATTCTTATATCCCTTAGTGCGTTCACTCGTCTTTTTAATGGATATTCTTCTCACCACAATAGCAGGTGGGCTTCGTCATTGACAGAGTCAAACGACCATCTTTCGTCCTCATGCTCTTCATGCTGTCTTCTCTTCTCACTATGTTTGCCTACATCTGGCTGGTCCTACCTCCTGAAATGACTGGCACTCCATGGCCTGCCATTGCGAGCTTCGCCACTGGTATTGGATTCTCACCTCGTACGTGCAATATGCAATACTCTTTTCCTCAACTCCAATCAGATTCGAGTGTTCTTCAGTGCTTCTCGTTGTTATAGTACCTGAACTTGTCCCGATGAAGTACGTTTCCACTACTCTCGGTGCTCACAAAAGCGTAAGTCCTTGTCATGGTCGTCACTTCCTTCAACTTAATACATATGTATATTTAAGCTGGAGCAGACTGGCACGACGATTTCACAGACCCTAGCAGGCTTGATGCTAGATCACATGTCACCCGATGATACGCCATTCACTGGTGATAAACGCGTTCAGAATCTCCTGTCCTACTTTCTGACAGTTAATTTGGCCCAATTATTGGGGATCTTCGGCCTGTGGTATCTTGATCGCCGCCAGAGAATGGCCGCTATTCATCACCAACGATCCATGTTACACGAGTCGGACGAGGAAGTAACGTCTTTGACGGAGGTCGCCAAAGAGGACTCAGACGACGGAGACAGTACAGAATTTCCTCAACTCCTCGGATCTGAGTCCTCTTTATCGCACCACGGTCCACCTCGGGCTCATCGGTCTTCCGCGTGCGAGCCTTTGTTGCGGGAACGCCCCCACAGCCATTTTCGTTATTCGGGTCAATCATTCAAAGAGTCTTGGAAGATGGGCTGGATTTTGACCGGATTGTGCGCCGCATTAATTGTTATTGCTTGGGTATTATTTCTTGCAACTGCATGGATGAAGTTGAGGTCCAAGGAAGAAAGGAAGGGGACGTCTTCGACTCATTGATTCAATACGTTGTATGATGTGTGACATTAGCATCTGCATGTATGTTGTATGTTGTACTTTACTACGAATTTCACGCTTTCCTCATGTTGAAGGTTGAGCATTTTGAACGTGTTGGGAACTTGGGGAGCGCCAACTCCGTCGGCACGTACCTTGCTTGCATAGGCGGGAGTTTACAGCCGCGTCGTCACACGCACGTCGTGCTACACTTTTACAGAGATACTAATACAATTTCAGAGACGTGTCGCTGAACTACATATCGGTCAATGAGGAGATTCAGAAAGGGTAATGCACGCCCATTTAACATTCCAGGGTTGAACCTTTATGATATCAGCCGCCCTTGCAATGGGCCTATTGAATAAACCTTGTGCTACCCCATCACTCTGTTCGCAGTTTGTACATTCTTCCCACTGTCTTGAGACTGCTGACCTATTCTCCATGCACAGCTCAATAACCAAATATCTCAGCCAGTCTGAAATACGCACTCTGCTCGGTGTCGGCCCTGCAGTTTCGAACTTCACTTCTTGCTCCGACGCGGTCGGTTCGGCATCCACACCGACACTCGACCCTCTTCGCCCATTGTACGATTATGTCGCGGGGCTTCTCAATCGCGGTGTGCGCGTGCTGATCTACGTCGGCGCGTACGATTGGATATGCAACTGGGTTGGCAATGAACGTTCATCAAGTCGAGGGGGGGGGGAGTAGGCTACCTGGAAGATTGTAGATTGTAGATCGGCAAGACAGCTTGTCTGCCGTCCGTTACAGTGAATCCGCCTGTCCAGAAAGTGTTGAGCATAGTTAGGAATGAATTGTGCCGCAGTAAGGTTTAAACGCGACCGTTCTTGAATGCGCCGAGAAGACAGAAACAACGGTAAGTCGTAAAGTGAACGGCGCTCGATCAACCAAGAAATGACGGACAAACAACTCCTGTCCCGTTATCTTATCTTCTCGGCAATCGCCGGTTGACGACAGATAAACTCTCAGCCACAATTATGACCATGGAGAGACCTTGCAAGCAAGGTAAAGGTTTCTAAAGTTTCCTGGGCGACGGGAGACGCCGAAAATACCGGCAAATGCCGACAAACTCTGTGGCATTGCTCAACGCCAAGTGTACCACCACACCCGAAATTTCAGGACCTCAAGACGACCAGGAGGTGAGTATATTACCATTGCTGTTTCTCTGCCATCCTGGGATCATGCTGGAAGGCTCCTGTAGTGTTTTACTTCGAAAGATCTGAGAGAATCCCGATGGATGGCAGTTGTCGACTGCGGATGGTGCTGACGCCACTACTACTGTCTTTCAGCCGACAAGATGGGTGCCTACAAATATATAGGCGAGTTGTACAAGAAGAAGCAGTCGGATGTTCTTCGTTTCCTTCTTCGTGTCCGGTGTGTACTCTTGCATGGGAGTGTTGTTGGAGCGAGCTGATCATACTGCATCTAGCTGCTGGGAGTACCGCCAATTGAATGTCATTCACCGTGCCTCCCGTGCCTCTCGCCCCGACAAGGCTCGTCGGTTGGGTTACAAGGCTAAGCAGGGATATGTGATTTACCGTGTTCGCGTCAGGAGGGGCAACCGCAAAAAGCACGTTCCCAAGGGTGAGTTCAATATAGCGGCTTATATCGCTTTATTCTATATTTGTTTTGCGTAGGCGCCACCTACGGCAAGCCCGTTCACCAGGGTGTCAACCACCTAAAGTTCCAACGTGGATTGAGGAGTGTGGCAGAGGAGCGCGTGGGCAGACGTTGTGGAAACTTGCGGGTCTTGAACTCGTACTGGATCAATCAGGATGGCGTTTACAAATACTACGAAGTCATCCTCGTCGATCCCAACCACAAAGCTGTAAGTGCTCTGCTCCATGTCGTTCGCGTGTGGTGACAATGTTATCGCAGATTCGCCGTGATCCCAAAATCAACTGGATCACTGCCCCTGTGCACAAGCGCCGCGAGGCCCGTGGGCTCACCAGCATTGGCAAGCAGGTATGTCTTCGCATACCGTCCTACACTTTTCGAAGTGCCTTTGTTCATCAACGACGTCTAGAACCGCGGTCTCGGCAAAGGTCATCGTTACAACCACACGCCTCGGGTGGCGACTTGGAAAAAGCACAACACCCTCAGTCTTCGTCGCTACCGGTGATCGTTCTTTATCCCTTCCTGCATTATCCATGTCCTGTTTCTTTCGCATTGTTGTTCATGCAGACCTCATGCTTGTTATGCATGTATGTCACGCCGCAAGGCTTACACCAAATAAGTTCCCGTCCTGATCTCGTTATCCAGTGCCAATTGAGGAATGGTTTGTAAGATTTTGAGTGATTATCGGCGTCTTGCGTCTTTCGATATCCGTTGCTTCCGCCTGGCGCCATTTGATTCAAAAAAAACGCTCAATGCATCTGTATCGTAGTACTAGACTTGTCCGTCACTACGTACTCCTCGCGCATTATAATTCGTTTTATCCCGGACTACGAGAGGATCGTTGTGCTGATGGGCCTGTTGGGGAAAACCTGGGAAAACGTGTCCAATATCACCATGTGTTTTCGGAGCAAGTTCAACGTTAACGTGTTCACATTCAACGACGTCAACCTCGTGGCGACCCTCCTTTGAACCAGCTCTCAGATCTAGTCGTTCTTGACTCCTGCACTCAGCTTGAAGCTTGAAGCTCTGTCGCTTGAACCTTGAATATTGTTGTATGCTCTCACTTGCATCGTTGTAAAATCTCTTCTCCAGCGCAGTTGTCGTTTTTTCTTGCCTTCGTGTTTCCACGCTTGGTCGGTTTCTTTAGCCAAAAGTCATGTATTATAGTCACAACCTTCCACGGTCTCTCCTCTGCTTGCTCTTGTTGGCGGCCTACCACCCTGCAGCTACAGCCATCCCTAAAATTTCCAAAACTTCACGACTGGGTTCTTGGCTTCCGAAAACAATAACGGCGCAGCCGGCTGTAAGGCGGCAGGATGGCGGTCAAATCGCTGCTGGCACAAATTCCAGTTCAAACTCAACGACCGACCATGTTTGGATTATACAGGATACATTCGAGGGGTCAACATTTTTCGAGTGCGGCTGCATTTTTTTCAGGTCGCAGAATGATTGCTGAATGTATCCTGCGGGTGCTAGTAATTTTGCTTTTTACAACGGTGTCGATCCTACCCAGTGCGTCTTGTTTCCTCGTACTTGACACTCTCTCAACTCATTCATCCTGCAGTGGTACCGTCGAGTAAATGTCTCTGGCACAAATATTAGAAAACTTTCATCTGACTTCCATGGTAGCTACGTCGATCGAGACACAGCTTTCGGGAATGGGCTTGCGTATGTGATGAACGACAGCAAGGTCATCATGAAAGGTGACGATACAAGCTGGCTGGCTTCTGGTCAAAACCGGCAGAGGTGAGGTATATCTTGCCCCAATTTTTGTGCATTGTTGCTGAATGCATTCTTCACAGCGTGCGCGTGTCTAGTTATGCGCAGTACAATACTGGACTTTTCGTCCTTGATGTAGATAGAGCTCCTTGGGGCTGCGGTGCGTTGGTCATGCTACCTTCATCTTAGCGGAAGCCTGACAACTGCTGTCAATCAGGTGTCTGGCCGGCATTCTGGACCCTTGGTAATGGTGTTTGGCCTCAGGTCAGTGCGTTCAAATTTAGCCTTGTATCTCGTGACGTACCTTACGGAATTTGACCCGAAGACGGGAGAAATTGACATCATTGAAGGTGTTCACGACAACGAGCACAACCAGGTAACATGGCATACCAACCCAGGTTCGTCCATATATCGAGCAGCATGATCTGTCGAATGTTCAACTGCCATTGTAGGATGCACTCTGACTCCGACCGCCAACTTCACCGGTTCAATCGTGGTAAGTAATAAAATCAGGCTTCCGACCCTCCGGCCTAACATGCCCTAACAATCAGCAATCGAACGGTCAACCAAACTTGGATTGCCAAGGTGGATCTACTAATCCCGGATGTGGAATTACGGAGTGGAGCCGTGCTTCCTACGGTCCTACATTCGACAGTCAGGGTGGAGGAGTGTTTGCTATGAAATGGGATCAGGATGGCATTGCAGTCTGTGAGTCGTCCCCGGTCCGAAAACGCAGTCGCATCCTCATCCCTATGTCTAGGGGGATTCTATAGAGTCGCCGTTCCACAGGATATCGAAGATGGCAGCCCTAATCCTGCGAACTGGGGTATTCCTGTCGCTATGCTCGCGCAGGATAATTGTGATCCCCTAACTTACTTTGTGAACCATTCCATCATTTTCGGTGTGTAGTGCAGGTGGTGTTTCCCAGTTTTTGTACAGCGCTCTGACAACATATGCATTCTAGATATTACTTTCTGCGGTATGATCTTGTATACACTTGTAGCGGTCATTAACTTACCTATCATCTTTTGCAAGGTGATTGGGCTGGCAACTCCTACGCCACGTCTGGATGCCCTGGCACATGCTCAGATCGAATTATGGATCCAGGGAACTTTGTTGTTTGTGCCTCCATACACTCGTTTATATAACTTCGCTGATATCATTTTGTAGAATGCTTCTTGGATCATAAACACCCTGAAGGTGTACCGCAGGCAGAACATTACGAGTCGCAGTTTGAACGCAGCTACTCACAACAGTGTTGGGCTTGCAACTTCACTGCTTGGCTTCGTTGTACCCTTTATACCAGTTCTCGCAAACTTCTAGGGTGCTGGGCATCATCAACTTCATCAACTTACATCTTTGAGGACATACGGTAGCGGATGGATCTTAACGTCAAGGAGATGGTAGATACATACACACATACACGACTCGCGACGGACATTACGAATAGATGTATTGCGCATCGCACCTGTAGCGATGCGTATGCTGTGCACGATGGCATCCATGTTCACATGTCGAAACTTAAGATCCATTGTTAATCGAGCACGTCCAGTGCTATTCATTGAACACTGTAATCATCTCCTCAACAACTATAGTTTCATCTTCCAAACCCTGTCCTGTATAGTCCCATCAACATGAACACCATGTGCAGAAACCGGCTCCGCAAAGCTAGCTCTCATTGGTGTGACGCTAACCCACCCCTTCATCATGGCCCAACCATCCGAACCTTCGGGCAACATGTGTTCTGCAGGATTGATGAGGTTGGTCATGTCAGGTGCGAACTTGAACACCAAACTCCCTAATGCCTTGGGCTCCACATCGGTCGAGGCGGGGGAGGCGACAGGTATAAATGTTGAGCTTAATGCATCAGGCCCGGCAGCTGATCCAGCGCTGGTAAGCACCGCAGCGTTCCCCTGCATGTAGGCTTCGAACAGCCGTCCGTATGTGTTTCGCCAGATCCGCGTCCAGTAGATCGGCAGGTCATCCTCGCCGAGAAGACCCTCGACCATCGGGATGTTCACATTGTAGAGATCGATCTCGCCTGAGCGTAGGCCTTCGGGATCGGTACCCCAGTTGTCGTAGAGATGCTGGATAATTCGGAGAGACAGGTCGTGTGCAGGGTGGAAGAAGGAGTCTGGGGTTGGATGGATGACTGTGCCGTAGGAAAGAGCGATGGAACGGATCTGCGAAAGGGAGGAAGAGAGGGCTGCACCGATAGTGCCAGAGGATAGTGCGAAGGCAGCTGGATGGTTGTCGGGAAGAATGTCAGAGCATAGTCATGAGGCCATTTTGAGTATAAAAAATTCTCTGCGCACAGGAAGTGTTGCGACCCAAATTCGGGCCCGAGAGCTGGGAGAGAGAGAGATTAGTCGGTACGACGCACTAATGCGTAAAATTCGTTTAAGTGCTAACCAGTAGATCGATTTCATCTTTGTAGAGATTATGTAGACCGATGTTTGCACAAGTTGCGGGTGTCTGCAGGGCAATATTAAGTCACATACAATAGCTGTAATACAAGCTATGAAAAATACTTACCCCGTCTAATAAAATCCATTCAGCAAACTCCCCATCCTGCAAAGGTCGTGATGATTCCGATATCTCGCCCATGCCGTCTGTTCAGAGAGTTAGTCGCTCAAAGCTTATTCTCCACTGTTAGATGCTCACCAGGATCGCGAGGGTAGTAGTACCTGCCAGTGATTATGTCCTTGATTTGATAGGCCTTTCCTGCCAGCATCAATGCATAATAGACGTAGAGAAAATAAGATGATCGCGCACAGAGCAAACGGGATAAATTAAACAGCACCAATCCATGATTTTTGTGAACTCGGAATGACCACCTTCACGTCCCATCCTGCAATGACAATGGATCAAATCATGGCGTACTGTCACGGACGATGGATATTAGTTCTACCCAGATCTTGGGTGAGACGTTTGTAGAGCCCATAAATGTAGGGCGAGTCAGGTCCCGGAGGCCCATCGTCGTTCTAGAAAGTGATCGGCCTGCTTCAGCATAAAAATACAGGATCAGTTAACTCTGGTGAAACCGGCAGTTACTGTTAGTAGCACACGCAGGTTTCCTGGAGGCATCAAGTACGAAATGTCAAAGAGAGTTCCAAACTTCCAAAACAGTTCTGACGCGCCTCACATGCCCTAATCGACTTTCACCCCAATCAGGCCACGCAAATTATTTAGGAGGAATCGACGCCCCGAAGGGCACCAGCCGAGAACGCACATATATTGCCAGCAAGAGCCAATGCAGTGACCGTCACCGTGACCGAAAAATTACAAATGAATATATATAATAGGGTGGGAAAGGGTGGGTAGCGCAAAAAGGGCAACAAACTACCCTGCGAGGTGAAGGTGTGAGTAACAAGCATTGCGACTCAACAATACCGAGTATCACAGACCTGCGAGGTGAAGGTGTGAGCTGGGAGGAGAGCCATCCCCTATTGCCCCTCAGCAGACACTTCACCTTCGCCGGGCAAAGAGGATCCGCCGTCCGTGGACCATTCGTGACTAATC
>SGPL01000132.1:0-32850 GCA_004802705.1 Bondarzewia mesenterica
ATTTCTAAAGATTGTAATGTATGGAAGTATAATGGTACATTTATGGATGGAGAATGCATATTTGAAACCATGTATTCAAATATTATACAAACTCAATTGCACTCATTAAATAGAAGATCAGCTTCAATATTAATTTATTCAAAGCTTTGATGAAGTTTATTTTAGAATTTTAAGATAAAGTTGAAAAGAGGTGGGAATCATTCATGCCGTGCAATGCAGCGGCCCTCTCCTAACAAGTTAGATATTACTAATATACCGTATTCACCACTGTATACCTACTGATTGCTTCTTACTGTACTAGTACTTATTTCTTACTGTACTACTGATTACTTCTTACTGTACTACTAGTTATTTCTTACCGTACTACTTATTTACTTATCTCTTACCTTACTAATAATTTCTTCTCACTAGTTACTTCTTACTTGTGGCACACCCACTTTACTGATTAGATGGGGATTCGAACTTACAATCTACTAGTTCACACCTTTCATATTTACTTAGGAATTTTGGCAGCATTACCACTCAACCAGAGAGTCATAAATACCATAGAATATCAATTTCCTACATACACCTATGAGACAGCAGTCCAAATGTCAAAACAATGTATTCTGATAAACTGTGCAGCTTGCCAGACGCGGTGCATTCGGGCAAGCTTGGAAAGACATTTTGCTTTAGACATTTTGCTTTAGACACAGCGGAGACGTCCACAGCACCACGACTGACGATGAGACACGCGAGCTTGTCAGATTAGCACGGGAGACAGCATCGTGGAAATCACTCAGCGTCAAACAAAAAAAAACAAATGACAGAGAACATGACGTCCACAGGCCAATTAGACCCTGCGCAGTGTCGTTGAGCCCGAACTCTCGACCTAGCATATTGCGAGAGATTTTTGTTCATCAGGACAAAGCCGAAGTCAGACGAGACTGGGTATTCAAGACTGGAGTCAGTCAAGTCGTACTGGGTGGTGAGCATGTGCATCGACTGGCATGTGCGAGAGTGAACAGAGAGAGAGAGGAAAAGCGATGGCATTGAGGTGGTGCAAACACAAACAATGAGCACAAAATCACTACTCACAGCGATATGTCTGTCTCCCCAAAAGCCGCCTATCACTAGTGGAATGTGCATCTGCGAGGATGACGTTTGAGACACGGCTGACAACGAGCTTGCAGATGTCGAGGGTCACACTGACTGGCTGTTCCTCCGGCTGTTCCTGCACCAGAAGGGACTGATTGGGCATTTGGGCTCTCGAAGCCTGGATGGAAGGCGTCTGATTCGGGATCTGTGAATTGGTGGGGAAAGGAGGTATCCCGCAGGGTTCCATATACAATGTTTTTGCCCTCTGGAGTGCCAGCGGCATTGGCGCACGAGGCGGCAAATGTGATACATATGTCTCTCTCATACTAGACGTGTACGGAGGGATGCTCTCTGGGCGAGCCCAGAGGCGTGTGGTATTGTGGAGACTTGTTTCGAGGTGGAGGCTGCAACTGCGGGGGCTACAGAGGCAATTCACACTTCAGGCTGCCTGGGCGCTGAAGGTCCCTCTCATTTTTCCAAATGTCCCTCTGATCCGCAGCAGCAATGGCACCTCTCTGTCCACCGTCCTGCTCCTTCGGACCGATGCGCACAGTGGCCCTCAATCTCTCCATGACAGGATCTTTAGGCGGTGATCCTGATTCGAACAGGGCCTTTGGCACCAGTTTGGACAACGCACCTCCTGCGTATGTCAAGATGGTGCACTCGGGGGTGCCACCGCAAGGGCTGGTGTTCAATGATAATAAAATTGGAGTGTTCACACTGTCGTCAGGCATAAGAAAGGCCTCGCCATGAGCCACCGCCATCTCATTAGCCGTCGTCACCTCGATAGTCATCGTCGCTCGCTTCGACAGCCATCTCGTCTTGATGACCAGCGCTCCTTCAGCGATAGGGTCTAGCGTGCACAGGCTCATGCATTAGAGTGGAGCTGGATGCAGACTGTATTTATAAACAATTTACTGAGCGAGATGAGGTCGGAACAAACCAGCCTAGGACCACACCACGTCAGCACTCATCATTCCACTTGCTCCAGCAGAACAGAGGAAAGAGAATAGAAATGGCGCACGCATATGTCGATCTCCTGTGCCTTGAATTTTTTTGAGGATGGATTTCTGCTCGGATGGAGTCAGGTCACTGGAATATGCCCATATGACGATGGGCTTTGCCTCGACTTTGTCCTCCACATTTGATGATGATGACGCTGGCCACCGCGCGTTCTCAAAAAACTCGAATAGCTGGACAAGGCACCGCGTCGACTCTGCTGACTTCGTGAATGCCAGTGCGTTCCTCAGAACATGCACATGCATGAGGTGGAATTGCATCAGCGGCTTTTGAGATGAATCGCAAACAATCATGTGTTTCTGTTCACCCAGTCAATGTGAGAGAATCAGCAAAACTGAGAGAAATGCTGATCGCACCTTCAAGGTCGCAGGCATACTGAATTGCTCCATAACGACGCCCAGCACGCCCTCATTGCTGGCTGCTCCCCGCGATGTACAATGATATATCTTGCATCCCGCAACTCCAATGCCGCGATCTTTCCTGGATCACCCATGAGCATAGCAGAGAAGAGCAGCTTTTGACATGATGTTTCTTTCTTCTCATCAATGTCCGTGTGTACAGTCGGCACGTCTCACAGGAGATGAAGAAATGCCGGAGAAAGGGAGTCGGGATACGGGAGCGATGATGATAGAGAAGAGGCATTTTCCAAATAGGAAACTGAAAGTGGAGGGCGGGTGGTGGCAAGGACTTGGGCAAGCCAGTCTTGGAAGGACTGTGCTGGTAGACGGTCAGCCTCTTCTATCACCTGCCGAATTGACAGTCAGTTCTCGGACTTGAGAAGACATTGGAACGGAACAAATCTTACAAGGAACCGCAGGTGCTGCATTGAAAAATTCAGCGTCCCATTCAGATGGTCCATCAATCGCCCAGGCGTGCATATCAAAATGTCTACTTTACTAGAGCCACCCTGCAGACTATCGGCCGAGTTGAATACAATCCTAACATCATTCTCAATAAGTCTGACTTACTGTTGTGACCTGTCTGAGATGAGCTAATTTTGCTCGTGCGTGAATGAGTGCTGTCCTGTTGTGGTCCCTATTTGATCTGCTGTGCTGAGCTTCTCAACTGATGACTAAAAAAAGATTCAGGCATACCTTTAAACCTCTGCCTTTGCTTACAGCTTCAAAAATCTCTCACACCTGAGCAACAAGATCACGCGTGGGCAAAACAATCAAAGCACGTAAACGTGTCACTACCCGAGCAGACAGAGTCTGCATGCAGCAAGTGCAATTACGTGCGTAAGTGTATGACTGAGACAACTAAAAAAACAGAATTACCTCGACGATGGGCAAGACGTAAGCCAGAGTCTTTCCGCTCTCAGTTAGCGCAGAGACGCAGATGTCACTGGGAGGATTATATGAGAGATATAATGATCGCTGAAGGTGACTAGGAGGAAGCAGTAATGGAAGCGGCGTGGTCTGCACGGCACATTCACAAGATGAGCAAAAGACTCAGTTAGTATATCAAAGCATAGCTCGACCTAATACAAAAAAAAAATTGAAAAGGAAAGCGCGCACCAGCGAACAGCTCCTCGATCCCCAACCCCCTCAATCGCATTCTCGTCCATAGGCTGAGTTTCATCTCTGTTCGTCCTCTTCATCATTGAATATCAGTTTAATGGTGAGGGTGGGGTCCGAGCTGGGCGTGTGCGAATGCGCGATCGAGACCCTGTATGGCAAGTTCGGATCTAGCTGGGGCATTGGGGTGTGCGGGAATGGGAAAGGACGAGAGCAAGGAGGATAGGCTGTGGGTGGCTGGTGGAGGTGATGCGAGAGGGATGGGTGATGTAGGTGCAGTTTTGGACTCATTTTCAGTCTCGGAAGAGGAAGGACTGGGAGAGTCGAGTTTATGATGTTTTCAAGGCTGGTTTATCTGTTCACTGTCATCGTCCTGTGTGGACTTATGATTGTAGGGACATACCTTTTGCTTCACATACATCTCCTCGAATGCCCTGTCTCGCTCACTGTCTGCCTTTTTACGAGCACGCGCTCTTCCATGGTTGACCACCCTTAGACATTGAAAGCATTCCCGCAGTGCTGGCATTTTCAAGTCTCGGATGGTTTAGAAGCATCGGGAGGTCGAGTTGGCCGCATAGATTAATGATACAACACAGAAAATGGATTTACATTGAAAGAGAAGGAGCGGGAAATGTTGGAGGATGCAAGGAGCAGTTAGGATCACTTCCGGTCGATTCTATCTCGCCTGCAATGGCATTACAATGATATCATCTTATTATTATCTACTTGTAATACCATTATCATATGTAGTTTCATTACAACAAGTTACAACAAGACTATCTTGTCATTGCATATCCCTTACAACTTAAAGATAACGTAAATCCATTGTAAGGCAGATAAGGATTTTCTGACAGTGTGCTAAGCTGAGACAACGACAGAGCTGCGAACTTCTCGCTGATATTCTCCTTGCCAATCTCTATAACCAGGGTCTCTGAGACATTCTGGGCTTTGGTGTGTTGCTCAATGCTTCAGTTAAATGGCTCGACCATCGCCATCAATGTGTTGCATCGGCTCTTGTCTGATGCTGTAGCTTCCGTGGCGGTGGGGCTCATGAAAGATGTATGTGTCGTATCAGTGTGCGACATCATTGAAGGTGGGACTTGCAGCGTGGAAGGCCGCCTGCTAGCTGATGACATCTTTGATTGAGTGGAGGATGGAGGATCACCAGTGGAACTCTCCGACACTTGGCAGGATCCCATTCCATTGGTCATGTGGGTTTGCTCTGAGCCAGAGCCAAATATCTTCCCAAAACCCATCTTGTCGATTGACAAGCCTTTGCGATGATGTCCCCAGCTGGATGAGCCTGAGCCCGAGCCAGTTGAACCTAATTCAGCCTAAAGATATGATGCTTTCTCTGCATTGTAATTCGGTGTGGCCGGTGGGCTACCCACATCGATGGTGACCGTTGGTGGCTGCATCTTGAGTGGAGAGACGGAGGACATGGGTACCGCAGAAGATGGGCCTCTGGTGGAACTGATAGAAGGTCTTCTTGGTGTCGTCTCCTGCTTGACCGAGTGCGCACAGTGGGTTGTGGGTGAATTGCGGGGCTCTACGGGGTTCTCTCTACTCCAGCAATTGAGACCGATAACGGTTGCATCCGCGGCGGTGATCAACTGGTCCCTAGAGCCTGTTCCTTACCTTCAGGCTCACCGTACAGTCTGCATTCCTTCGGCTTCCTCCCTCGGGTGAGATAGTACCATTGGCGGCGGTTGAGGACAGAACATCCTCTCGCCTGGAGCTGGCAGCAAGTTGGCTGGAATCCATCGGGACATGTTCATTCCTGTTCATGATGCTGTGGTCAATAGCAGAGGCAGAGAGTGGAGCAGGGATGACCTCGGCAGCCTTATCGGGTGTCTAAGTGTTCGCCTCTGTTCGCCTCCCACTGGAAAGACGGATTGTCATTACCATGACAGTTGTTTGTATGTGTGGACGATCGGCCACGGCTTAAGTAATCGCGCCACAGTTTAAGGAGTGGAGGGACCTTGCAAGCAAGGTAATTACTGTCTCTTCAGGGTTGCCAACATTGCCTAGTACTTACTTCAACTTAATCCGTTAATGCCAGGCTCTTCATAGGATTCAAAACGGCAGGACTATCGTGAACTCGCAAGCAAACCTGTACCAGTACACTGAAGAGATGTGTATTGCTGTCTGCCATGCTGTCACAAATAGCAGTCGTATGTACGATACGATCGAGCAATGACAGTGATACAAAAATATAGCTTCACACTGCATGATCGTCTGCCTCATTTCCCGGGATTGCCACGCGTCTAAACTGGTGCGAAGTAGAATATTTCCTTGGCCGATGGAACACTTCGTCGATCTCCTCCAACGTAAGCCCTTTCGTCTCCACGAGTGTAGATAACGATGAACTCGAAAACGTCCCAGACCAGAAAGATGACGTAGACTGTAGAGGATCTTGTAATAAGTCGAAGAAATGTATATCAATAACTGCACAGACGACGTACCTTTCCAAGCGATTCTCTCTAGAGCGACGGGAAGTTTAACGAAGAGGTGAGCACAAGATAATTCATGGTAATCGAAATGGCTTACGCGAATGTGTTTATACAAGAAGAGGCCTGGGTTACGAGATTCTGGAAGGCCAAACCTTTCGCGCGAGCTTCGTAACTCAAGACTTTGGTACCATACAATGCTTGCCTGAACATGAATATTAGCAACACAATTGATCAAGGTCGATGGGCAACAAACTGACATAGGCGTGTATCCGTAGCTGAACAAGACCATGAAAATGTATATCCAGGCAATGCCAGCATTCGAGCGTGTAGAGCTTGAATGACCAGCATCACTGAGACGACCGGTGACAATAGCGAGCGTCACCACACAGCATCCCGTCGACATGAGCAAAATTCTGCGTCTCCCAATATGGTCAGCAGAAGCTGAGCCCTGCATCCGGAAAAGACGATAAATACGCAAACCCAGTAATAGATAAAATATAACTCACAGCAAGGGCACCAAGAAATGAAGTCACCGAATTCACGAAGTTGAGGGTAAGCTGCTTGTTCTGAGATGTGATGCCCGCGTTTTTGAGCAGCAAAGGAAATAGGTGATAAGGCCATTGCCAGACAGCTGGCCGAATGATCCCATAAGAATGACCATCCATGCACGGTATCGGTCCGCTCGAGTGCGGAAGAGCGATCGAAAGTCCCACCAACGTTCTAGCGATAGATTGTATTAAATATATGCATACAGACGTCTCATAACTTCGGAACGTACTGTCACTTCCACCAATTTGAAATTTCTCGTCGATCTCGTCGATTTCCAGATCGACGAGAGGAGATATTAGGATCGCCAGTGCTTGAGTGTAGCTTGGCTAAGATATTGCGTGCCTGATCTGCTTTGCCTATTGAATAGAGCCACCTGGGGCTACATAATTGTTCATGTCAGAAAAGGACTCGTCTGAACAAAGAATAATGCCTACGATTCAGGGCATAAGAAAACAAAAATGACATTGAGAGCTGCTGGGACGATCTGTGGAGACGATGAACGTCATGAAATTTCGCGACAGTACGGAAAGCTCAGACCTGAATGAATAGAGGCAGGCGCCATGACCAGTCGCTGCATACTTTCCGGTGGAGACCATCATCCCGGTAGCTGTCATCTGGCCTACGTAGTAGCTATCAGATGCAGTTGAGGGGTTGATGATCTATACTGGAATGATACAGTGAAACCCACAAAGAGTTAAGGATTCCAAGGAACAAGCCTCGAGATTGAGGAGGCGTGAGTTCGGCAAGGTAGGATTTTGCAGATGCTCCAGCAAGAGTAGACCCCAGACCTATAGGCAACTTAGAGTATTAGAACCAGCGGGAAGAATAGGAAGCAGTGGCACATACCCGTCAAGAAACGACCACCGATAAAGATGCTTCGGTTCTTAGCGGTCGCAGTCACAGCGGCGCCGACACTGTGCCAGGAGCAAGTATTTGGCAGTGAGTGTTATGCGAGTGAGAGGATACTTACATCAAGATTGAGTTCCCTGTGAACATAGAAGCTCGTCTTCCGAACTTATCAAGGAGATATGCTGTAGTGTAGAGGTCATTCGGGTTCCCGCCTGCAGAAAAAAAGCGAGAGGTTACATGCTGGCAAGGCGCCACTACCGTCGTCGTGATATTCAGTATATACTCGTCAAGATAGAAGCAACGGACCACATACACGAGAGATCCGCTGTTCGAGGGCCGGTATGACAATTAGAAAAAGCGATTTTGGTAACTCATGAGCACATACATCGTGAAAATCCCAAAAACAATGCTGAGAACGATAATGAGTCAAGTGTATCGAATTGAAGTGCATACTTATGGCTATGGATCCTTACCCAGTCTTAGTACCTGCGCCAGTCATCCCAAAATAATGTTGATATTGCATCATGGAATTGACTCCGCCCATGACCTAAAGATATTCAGAAGAGTTGGGAAAGATGGGCCTGGAGATGATAAACGAACTGTGCCTTCAAAACCACTGTCCACGGAACAGCCGCAAGCGCAAAGAGCGATTAGATAGAACTAGAAGCAAAGTTCAGCAAAAATGTTGCATGATAAACAAGATACACACCTGGAAAGCGCGCCATGAACCAGATCTCACGCCCGGGTCAACAGCGAGTGCTATATTGAGCGCGGCTTGCCTTTCCTCAGGCGAAGCTATCTTCCTCTTCTCAACATGCTGGACCTCGGCCTGCTGGTTATTGTCCGACGGCGTGCGTTTCACAGTTGAAAAATCCATGAGTTTAGAAAGGACAATTCAACACAATGTGAACCGGAGGCTTGAGTTTTGGGTGACAGGACGATGGCTTTTTATCTCTGCCTCTCCGCCACTCTGGAAGGGGCATTCAGAAATCGTGTACCCCACTGGAGAAACAGCGTTTGAAGCGATCACCCCAGGTCAGATGTAAAACGCCAAGCTACCAAGGAGACACTACCGCCCATGTTTACCGAATACCTCACTAAATCACTCGCCATAAGATCGAAAAGCAGCGGGTCCGGCGAAAAATATGCCCGAATATGGCAAGACTCGAGGATGAACTGGCGACGAAAACCGAGAATTCCGCACTTGGAACCATCCCCCCGCGGAGGACCAACCGAGTTCGCCCTGTGTGCCTATGCAGTGAATTATCTCTGTCAAACCACACCTGCTTCGAAAGTGCACTTTAGGAACAGAGGACACCTTCCTGGAGATGCGCAGACTAAATTGCTTGTATTTATTATCATTGATAAAAATGACCAACTGCAATGTTAGAGAAGTAAAGGATCGCGTCCTAATTAACTGTGACTCAACAGATGATAAGATGCAATCCACAGGAGCCTTATGACCAGAGTTTACAAGTCAGGTTACTACTAGGTTAGCGCTCCGGCCCTCCAGAGTAAAACTTCAGTTCTTATCAGTTGGGATCAAGTGGCAACACTTACCTTGAACGAAGACGCGACGGCATGTCGTGAAATACAGAGGGTTGCCGTACGTCTTCCATCATGCGGACATGAAGGTCGCCGGACAGTCGGTAGATTACAAAGGAAATGTTCGCCGACAACATCTGCGCGGCAAAGAGGCGTGTTCCCTATCAATCTGTCGGACGCCATCACGAATCACACTTTACCTATATTGCGTTGCTTGTCTACACTTCCACGCTCTAGCCAAAGATTAGCGTCTTCTTCAGAAAGAGGTCACTTACTGCATTTTGCCGCCTACGACAGAATGATGTAGAGATCCTTGCATACCTGATGGTTCAGATTTTTTAGAATGACAGCTGGCTGTGGCTTTGTCTGCTTCAGATTTGTCCCTCGATGAGAATTTTCTATACACGTGTGTAGTGTAGAAATTCAGTTGGTATTGCAGAGATGACTGACTTGTGCATACACGAACCTGACGAACTCCAAATCGAGAGGCCATGTGAGTCGCGCCGAATCTCTCCTCCAAGTACAATGCAGCTTGACACGAGAAAAACAAACTCTGATAGGAAAGCAGCGGGAACAAATACCTTGGACACCATGATGCGTTCGCAGAATTGCAGAACGAATTCAATGCCTCAAAACTATTGATCAGCATCACAGCGAAGGTGAGCAGAAATTTCAGTCAGTCCAGTCCAAGATGGTGAGGAACGTGATCGATTGCCAGTGTGGTAGATTTTGCATGAGCCCTAGCGGCTCCTACTTACAATCCACCTGAATTTGGCGATAATGTTATTTGGGTGATAGTTCATTGTGGAAGCGCATGTCGAAAGCTGACAGGAAGATTTCCCTGCGCGGTGAATGACTGGGCAACATAACTACAGCAGGTATGGCCTGCAATATCAAAACCGGACTGTGCACATTGCAGACAGCTATAATATGTCCAACATGAGCAGTGGAACGCAATGAAACGAGACAAACCGAGCATATTGACTGACTTTCAATCATTGAATTTGATTCGGGTTCCCTGAGAGGGGACAATGGACCCAACGTCCTTCTCTTTCATTTTTCTCTTTGCTTCCCAGGATGGATGCAATGGGCGCTCATCTTCCACAATTTGTCTCGATTTGGAATTTTGCCTATCGAACGGAACTTTCGCAGGCGTTCCGGACCATCCCCATTGTGCTGAAGCCGATGGATTATTCAGTGCAGGACGAGGAACTGCCCTAGGCCCTCCCATATGCCGAGGTGCGGACGTATTGCGGAGATTCATTTTGCTATCCCTCGACATCCCGCGAAGCTGATTGCTGCGAGACGATGCCTCTGCACGTTTTTTGAGGTGTACGGCATTCTTGCCATATTTCTTCTCCCAGATACTGAATAAGGAGGAATAAGGAGGTGCTGAAAACGGGCGCAGACAGAACATACGCTCTCCGTGCCCTTTGGCCCCTTCTATTCTTGCGCGTGGTATCGACTTGATCCGCCTCACCGTCGCTCCATTCCGAATCAGAGTCGCCACGCGTGAAACCGACGGAAAGAGAAGGTAAAAACCGGGATTCCGTGCTGCGAGGCTTTGACTTCGCCTTTGACCCATCCGATGCATGCTGGGGAGGGCGATTTGAAGGATCGTCCTCATCTGAATTAGACCCTTCCGACCCACTATTACCCTTCGCACAATTACCGCCAATACCCGAACCGCTGGCATCCTGCTGAGGCTCGTCGTCCACCGTCCCTGATTCCCACCCGTCATCTGCCGGCTTAGCAGCATCCTGGGGCCAACTACCTTCTTGGTCTGAAGCATCATCTAATTCATCACTAACCTCTCGGTTCCGACTGGTGTCGACTTTGCCGCTGGTTGAGGATCGCATAGGTACAGAGAGATCGCCATCACTGACATGAGCCGGTTTCGGTTGGATAATAGACTTCAGGGAAGCTACTACCGTATTGACTTCTGTCGAGAGGGCTTTTGAGCTGAGCAGCCGAGCCTCAACTTTGACATCAAGACAATCAGAGGCATGACAAGGCTCTACTGGGATGTCTGTCGATATAGCGGATGCAACGGACGGATTTTGAGAAAGAAGCTTGTCCTTTTTCAATTTACTGCGAATAGCAATATTTCCTATCCGCTCGTGGTTGATGTTCTGATGGACAAGTTGAACAAAAGAAAAGAAGTCAGAACAATCGCGCGCACCTTCAGCACCTTCAGCTGAGACTCAAGCTCCTGTATCTCCTGTATATGTGAATCGGCATCTGCTCTATGGTGAAGTTGAAACACGGCAAGGAGCATGATTAGGACTGACAAAACTCACCTCAACACCTTCAACTTCTTAACCAGCTTTTGAGTCTCGAATGTTTTCGCTTTCTTAGCCGCCTTCCTAACCTCCTTGAGGCTATGATACTGTTCTATTTTAAATAAAAGGGGACTTCAGTAGCAGCACAGTGAGTACTCACCAGCTTCCGGCTGATTCTGTCCCTCATATCTTCCTTTACCTAACGCTAAACATGATAGCCTGCGCTGAAACAACTTTAGGAACGTACATCGTCTTCCGGCTCCGTTCTCTTTCTTTTAACCCCGCGTTGCACATTTTGAGTAGCCATTGTAAGGCAGAAATGTGAAGGGCAATGGGGAGATGACTGGAGATGATCGGCTGAAGACGTGAAGACTCAGAAGGACTCAGAGCGCAGGTGTTCGAGGTCACGATTGATCAAATTTGGAAGGTCTTTATTCAAATGAATCATCGTAACTTCCTGCTAGTTCCTTCGCTCTGGCAGTCTCTGGCAGTGCTCTTCGTCTTTTGCCTGTAGGTCCAGTACCCTTACCTTGTACGGGCGATCATGGAAGATTATGGCGAAACAAAAACGCTATCGAAATTCGAGAAACTTGATGCTTTTCGCAACCTTCAGCAGTCGTTTCTTGCACTCGATTTGAATGCTGAACCGTCTGTGGACCAAGCAAGAGACGAGACCATTCTTATGCAGAAGCTTTCAAAAATTGTGCATGCGGTATTTTTCGAACACGGTTATCTTCAACTGACTGCTTGCCTATCAGCTCAACGAATACCAGGAGCAGTCATATCTCCTTGACGCTTTCTTGGAAGAGCTCGTCACTCCGGTTGTGAACAAACTGAAAGACCATATCGTGACAAGCAGCCAAGCTTTGACTACTACGACCAGACTGTCTCGCCTATCCCTCCTGCTCTACAACTATATTAAATGCCGTGGATATAAAACCATAAGTCCGTCTTACGTCTTTTCACACTACTAGATACCTGAAGTACGAACAGTCAGGTTCTTTCCACATGAAATTGCGGATCTGTCTATTGCCCTGGAATTTATCCGGAGCATGGGAAGTATTTCAGATTCGTCACTCTGGTCGCTGCGTTATGTCGTCCTCTTGTGGCTTTCGTTAATATGCATGATACCGTTTGATCTGGCTCAATTCGACGAAACACAACAATCGGGGAGAACTGCCGCTGCCATAGAGGCAACGGCGAAAACCCACCTAGCCAAAGCAGGTCTCGAAAGAGAGGGGGCTACTATTCTGCTCTCTCGCCTGTATGTCAGGTAGTGTGACATATTATTTCCTCGGTCCAACCGCTCCTGAAGATCGCAGAAAGGATACCCATGATCGCCTTGTAGCATTCCTAGATTGGTCCGATCCTATGTCGAGGACCGGACACGATCCATTCCCAGTGAGTCTGACTCAACTCTGAGAAGTACTTCAAATGCCTCACCACCTCATTTCGTTGCTCCAGCCTATCGGAACCTTGCAGATGTTATGCGAAGTCGTAAAGATCTGTCCTACGGATATTCTCTTAGACAAATTGCCTTCTATCCTAGGCGTTGCTCATATCGTGGAGCAAAACTCTTCTCTGATGAGCAATGCTGTTGTTCGCAAACTCCGCATAAAGCTCGTGTCTCGATCGGCGCTACGTCTTCTTCCTGTGCGTTTAGGACGCCAAAAAGGTCAGACCGGACCGAAATCTGTTTAAAATCCACGCGACTGATAACCTAACAGTCCGCGCTCTCTCATCGGTGAACGGCTCTGATAACTCAGACAGTTCCGCTGCAAACGAGGAAGAGGTCGATGTACCTGAAGAGATTGAAACTAGTCTTGAAGAAATATTCAATGCCCTCCAAGATAGGGTGGGTCACTCATTTGAAATTTCGTTCGATACTCATCGTTCGGCCTCTGCTCAGGATACGATTGTTAGATGGTCGGCAGCCAAAGGTGTTGCTCGTATATCGGAGCGGCTTCCCATCGATTTCATTGCACAGGTTTTCGATACCGTTATGGGATTGTTCAGCATACATTCAATCAGTGTAGCCAGTTTATATGACATGCCCGCCATAGCTGAGAGTACCTGGCATGGTGGTTGCCTTGCGTGTGCAGAGATGGCTCGCAGAGGTCTTGTCCCCGTTGATAAGCTCCCAGTGCTTGTTGAATGGATGTCCAAGGTGGGAGGAACATTCCCGTGCCAGTTATCAATACTGATTTCTGGTGGATCATCAGGCACTATATTTTGACATTCGGAAGGGAGCGCATTCCGTGGGTTCTAGTGTCCGCGATTCAGCAGCATACGTCCTTTGGTCTCTGGCCAGAGCACATGATGTTGCGATGGTCAAGCCTTTCGCCAACGATCTCGCAAGGAGATTAGTCTCGGTCTCGGTCTTCGACCGTGAAATACATATACGACGAGCAGCAAGTGCTGCATTTCAAGAGCATGTGGGGCGAATGGTTTGTGGTTGTGTTTTCGCATGATCTGCAACACGTTGATCAGGAGGTTTTAGGGCATATTTCCTCATGGAATCGACGTTCTGGGAAAAACCGACTTCTTTGCTGTCGGTGTACGGCGGAATGCTTTCCTGGTTGCTGCTCCACAGGTCGCTGTGTAAATCCTTGTTCCTTCTGACACTTGCTTCAATCTCACATCTTGGACCACAGACACGAGGAATATCAACAGTCCCTGATAGACCATGTTGTGATAGTGACATTACGGCACTGGGATCCTGCTATGCGACAACTAGGCGCACAATCCCTTCGCAGGATCTGCGAGCTCAATCTGAGTACATTGGGCCCAGAATGTTCTCGCAGGGCCGTAAGTCCCATTCATCTGCATGACCTCAGGAGCTGACGATCCTTTAGAACGAGCTCCTTAGAACAGCCGACTCCGGCGATGTCCATGGCGCCCTTCTTGCCCTAACTGAATTGGCATATGCTTATCGACATTCCGCCTCTGAGCAATTAGAGAAACATAGGCGCGAGGTAGCCTTTCTTCCAGGTAGTACAAATTCTGGACTCATCATGTTTTCAGATTTTTTCATGTCTGGCAGCGGTACCCCTGGATATGATCCAGTCAACTCGCAACGACCTTGTCACTGCATCGGCCTGTCATCTCATCGCCAGTAGCATCACACTCTCTGAGATTCGCCTCGAGAAAGAGTCATCAGTCGCGCATTGGCGTAAAGTCGTAGATGTCGGTTTGAAGCACCGCGCGGACAGTGTTCAAGAGGCCGCGGCCACGGCCATGGCCGAGGTCAGCAAACTTGTCAATTGCTCTCCAGTATTAAACAGATGAGTTCCCGATCTCATCACTCCGAAGTATTCCGGATTTGAATATAGAGTTATTCGAAGATACGGTGATCAAGGAATTCAAGTCAGGATCACCGCCAATGCAGCAGAGTCTTGCCAGACTGCTGGGAGTTCTTGACTACAACGCCCATGCACATGGAATTATGGAGGCTATCACATGTCTCTTGGATAGCGTTGATCCTTCGGTAAGACTAGTTTTTCACGTTGATAGATCATGTATCTCATATTTCTGCATCGTAGTCACCAACAAGAATGATGAGTGTCGAAGCTCGTCGTAATTGTTTTGTATCAATGCACCAGATTCTGACTACGATCGTAGCCCATCTCGCAACACGTGAGGTTCACAGCATTATTGACTGGCTTGCGGCTCAATAATTATTACAGATCTCGAACCAGAGTCGACTCGTAGTCTGTTTCATGCTTTGATCAACGGTTTGGGGGATTATACAATCGACGAAAGGGGTGATGTGGGCTCCTGGGTTCGAATTGCCTGTATCCAAGGCTTAACGTCCTTTTCAATGACCATGCTATCCCACGCGAACGCCATAACTGATTTTGCGGAGTATTTCCCACCGGACATTTATCATGCTGCCGTAGCAGGAATCTTGAAGCAGGGTGTCGAGAGGCTCGACAACGTCCGCGCACAGGCAGGCGAGCATATATTGCTATTGTTACAACACCCATTACCTTCCATTACTGGGTCAGAAGCCTGGCGTTTGCAAGGGGAGGGATTGTTAGAGGAATTGTTCCTGGAGTAAGTGTATCTTTCTTCCCACTGTGATTGATATTTTAACATCTTGCATAGCGATAGTTCGAAAACAGTCGGATGGCAGGAGGGATTGTGGGCATACCCTCGTGCCATAAGATTGCTGGAGATTCCAGGTTATCGCAGTTCCATCCTTTCTGGCCTCATGATGAGCATTGGTAGCAAAACGGATAGCACAGTAAGTCGCCTCCCCTGTTAATACCACATCCTTTTTGACGAGGACGACTAGCAACGACCTGCAGCAAATAGTCTAGTGGCCTACGTTCGAAAACTGCAATTAGCCGCTACCGAAAAGGATACCTATGATCTCAGGTCGTTCTCAGCAGACCTCATTGCCCATGCTAGGAAAAGCCTCGGCTCCAACAATGTCGTTGTACCAGTGCTGCAGACATTCAATCTTTTACTTGAAGCTGACACCCTTGACGCCCTCGCGGAAGACGCAAAGGGTTTTAATTCGTATGCTTATAATTTCATGCATTTAATGATTCTGTACTCTCACTCCCATATTATCTCAGCCTCCAAGCATTGTTCAATATCGCATCAAGAGGTGTGTCGAAGTTGAAGGGCGTTCTTCGGATACACGCGTGTATGAGAACGTGCGTCTCTTTTTCGCCCGACTCACGTCACCAGTCTGTCTCAAGCATCAATTTTAGCGTTGTTAACCTGCTGGCTATTCCAAAACTTCACGACGCATGCGTTGCAAAACTCACTGATTTTCTCACACATCAGTACCCCAGAGTAAGTCGCCAGTTCATTTCTATCTTCTGTACACTAAGTTCGGGCCAGATTCGCGCAGATTCTGCGGAGTATCTTTACCTCGTCCTGCAGACTAAAGATTTTGGGAGAGAAACGGACGAAGTTGAAGAAATCCTGCTTGAGACTGAGTGGTCTGTGTGTTCTGTTCACGAAACTTGACTCGATTCACTGACGTCACTCTTTCAAGGCCGTCTTCCGACATGCAGGCGGTTGAAGGGGCAGCCCATCATTTGATTGAATTACTTTCTTAACCAAGCAATCGCCTTTCGCTGGCTGTATAGACAACTCTTGTGATTTGATGTGCATGAATGCAAGACACGGAACTTCAAATGCAGCTTTGAGCTGTTATTTTACTTGCTAGCACGTGTGGAATGACGGTGTTACTTTAATAGTGTACCGTGAGAATATACCTGTTTCCTAATCCGTTTCCTATACCGCCCTCAGCAAAGTAGTGCTCCTCGAATTCAGGCCTGCTAGCCGTTTCTCTCCCGGCAATCCGCAGAGGATCATCTTTTTGCAACAAGCGCTGCTTCATACATTATATAGTGCCATGGCAAGCAGCGACCCCAGAATCAGCGACAAAGAACTGGCCGCCATTAATGCTGCAGCTGTAACACGAGAGTACCGCGTCCAGCCACACCTAGGTATGTGCAATCGTCATGTTGGTCACCCCAAGTGGAGCCTGACTGTGTATCAGATTACCGGACAGTCTCTGCTATCAACGGGCAAGTTCGTGTAGCGTGTTCTGTGAGATGGAATGCTAATATCTAGGTCATTAAAGTCCACTGGTTGTTCTGGATAATGTCAAGGTGCGTTCAAGCTCATTTACTGCAGGGAGGTGTCTTCATCAGATCCGCGCAACAGTTCGCTTCTTATAATGAAATCGTCCAACTGACATTGCCGGATGGAACGAAACGCGGTGGGCAAGTCTTGGAAGTGCAGGGGAAGAAGGCTATTGTGCAGGTCTTCGAAGGAACGTCCGGAGTTGACGTGAAATCAACGCATGTCGAGTTCACCGGTAGCAGCATGAAGCTTCCTGTCGCGGAGGATATGTTAGGTCGTATCTTCAACGGTTCGGGTAATCCTATCGACAACGGCCCAAAGGTGTTTGCAGAAGACTATTTGGATATCAACGGTATGTCCCCAGGCTACCTTCCAAACTCTCTGGAGCTCATACGCGGATCAGGTTCCCCCATAAACCCCTACTCTCGTATATACCCCGAGGAGATGATCCAAACAGGCATCTCGACGATCGACGTCATGAACTCAATCGCGCGTGGACAGAAGATTCCCATTTTCTCAGCTGCTGGGCTTCCCCACAACGAGGTCATACCACTCCCCTTCCTTGCGCATTCATGCATTTCTCAAAGAGTAATATACGCAGATCGCCGCGCAAATTGTCCGACAGGCTGGACTGGTCAAAGGACCAAGCAAGGACGTCCTCGATGGCCACGAAGACAACTTCTCCGTCGTGTTTGCTGCTATGGGTGTCAACATGGAAACGGCTCGATTCTTTAAACAGGACTTCGAGGAGAATGGCAGTCTGGACCGTGTGACGCTCTTCCTTAACTTGGCCAACGATCCAACAATCGAGCGTATCATCACGCCCCGCCTAGCATTGACGACTGCGGAGTATTACGCTTACCAGCTGGAAAAGCACGTTTTGGTCATCCTGACCGATATGTCCTCGTATGCCGACGCGTTGCGTGAGGTGAGTCATCCTGCCCGTCTCGTCGTGTTGTGCATGTTTTTAGCCCTTGCGGCCTAGGTTTCGGCTGCCCGTGAAGAAGTTCCTGGACGTCGTGGATACCCTGGTTACATGTACACTGACTTGTCCACGATTTACGAGCGCGCAGGACGCGTCGAAGGCAGGAACGGCTCTATCACGCAGATCCCCATCCTGACGATGCCCAACGACGGTGAGTACCGTCTTCGGTGAAATGCATATAGCCAACTCACGGACCACCTTTTAGATATTACACACCCTATTCCAGATTTGACAGGATACATCACTGAGGGGCAGATCTTCGTCGATCGTCAGCTGCACAACCGACAAATCTACCCACCGATCAACGTCCTGCCCTCATTGTCGCGTCTCATGAAGAGTGCGATTGGCGAAAAGCTTACCCGAAAAGACCATGGCGACGTTTCCAACCAGCTGGTAAGCCTCTCAGATCACTGCCGTGTATCATACACTTAAGTCGTCCTGATGGTTGCAGTATGCTAAGTATGCTATCGGTCGTGACGCTGCCTCGATGAAGGCGGTTGTTGGTGAGGAGGCATTGTCGCCTGAAGACAAGCTGGCCCTCGAGTTCCTTGACAAGTTCGAGCGTCAGTTCGTTGGTCAGGGTAAGTGCATTTTTTCGCGTCCGGCAACCATTGTCTCTCCGGTTCTAACACCCCACACAGGTGCGTACGAATCGCGTACCATTTTCGACTCCCTCGATCTCGCATGGAGCCTTCTCCGCATCTTCCCCAAGGAGCAACTCAACCGTATTAGCCCCAAGATCATCGCGGAGTTCTACGGCCGCAAGCCTAGCAGGAAACCAACTTCAGGCGCTGAGAAAGATACGGAGGAAGACGAGAAACTGGACGAAAAGCTGATCGACGCATGAAGGGAGGTGGGGGTACAGCGCATTGTTGCCCTTTTAATCTTTTAATTCATTCACGATCACCCTGTCTCGTGTTCCGGACTTCTTGTTCGTACATGTACGCACACGAGCCCGCAGTCCCCTCTGAACGACTCCTTCAACCTTCCTGCAGTTCTGCCTCGTTCGTACTCGCGACACCCAGACACCACCTATGGCGCTAGGAGTCTTGTATCGCCGTGCGCGGCGCCCCCTCGAAGTGATGCATCTTCAGCTTAAAGCTTCGAAGCTTAAAAATTTTGGCATTTTCAGACTTCAGAGCTTCACAATCCAAAGATCTTTATACGTCATTCGGTCGACGCATGCACCGGTTGGAGTAAACCTGGGCGGGCGCGCTCCGGACATACCGGAGACCGGTTAATATCGACTCGTCCGCATAATTAAAGTACCAGGATACAAGCTGATGCAAGGCTTGTGGGAATCAGAAGTGCCCTGCACGATGCTCAGAATATTCCTTAGGAAAATAATGAACGCATTATGAGGCGTGTGTACCTGCCTATGTGTAGCAGGATCGATTACGCAGTGACAAAACCTTGCTGTTGCGGGCGCTAGTATGCTGCCTGTTGGGGAGCGCCGTACACCATGATGAGAACAGAGAAGTTGGAGTAAGTCCCGAGTCGGCCATTAGATAGAAGACTGGCTGCTGGATGCCCACAGGCGCACGCCGCACTCAGTACTTAGTCAGGGCCGGCGGCAAGAACGTGTCGGGAGGCATGGTGCATGTAGTATGTATGCAGCGGATCGACGCAGTGAGCCCGACTTAGCTTGCTGCCGTGCTCGAGTGCATTATGTGTGTACGTACGCACGTCGTAGAGCTTCTCAGACTGAAGAGCGGAACGAAGAACGGAACGCCACCCAGCTGATCCGGCATATTATGTACGGAACTAATGCATGCCATCACTGCAGCATGATCCTAAGAATGCTGATTATGGTGATCTCGGGACATACCAAACTACTCATCGACATCTACCACGATCTCCCGAGCTGTGCCTTCGCCAGATCAAATCTGAACATAAGCACGACAGATCCCTATTTTGGAGGCTTGCGCACCAGCAGGCTTCCACATAACGTTGCGCAAGCCTTGCTCTACTGATGCGGCAGCATAGCCGATCAAATAAAAGTAGCTGGCTGCTCGAGGAATTGTGTGAGAAGTTACGAGTCCGACATCACCAGGTGATCCTAAGGCTCTCACAGGCCTCCGAAAATGCCTATCAATCTGATCTCGTCGTGAGGTCACCGCTGCCCATGACGGGATCAACGATCGCCTTGGCCCCGCGCGCGAAAGTCGCATCAATATGCAAATGGCTGTACTTGACACTCGTGAAGAATCTCCGACTCCAAGATTTAGCAAGTATATACGCACGTGCCAGCAATAGGCCGGGGAATTGAAACGGGACGTCCAACAGCCTACAGGCCAGTTGACGCCACAGCAATGGGTGCCAGTACTGAGCGCATTATGATCGTTCAGCCGTCCGCCTTGTCTTCAGGCTGTTCGCCGGGCGCCAGTACTGTGGTTACGGGGCCTCAAACCTTAAGACCTCCTATCTCTGCAGTATGACTGAAGGGGTGTCGATCGGCACGCCTTTATGTGGCGGGCGGGTGCGGCTCGTCGAAGGCTCGACGGCGAACGAGCCCTTGAACAACGAGCGCAACGAAAGGACGGTTACGTACAGACAATAGAAGATTGGGTGGATGGTCCGGAGCGGCTTTATTTAAGAGATTGCAGGTCGAAAACTCGATCGCAGAGAAGATCCTTGTTGTTTTATATATCAAATTGATTCCCGCACAAAGGAAGAATATGGACCTGAGTGGGGAAAAGTCGCTCACCCCACAAACAAGACAGATCGGTGAGACAACAGGTGTCGTGCACGGCGAGCCGCCTTGTACGCAGCCGAAACAACCCAAAAAAGACTCCTCAGGTTGTCTGGGTGAGTTATTGTCAGGAGTAAGTACACGAGTAGATGCGAGCATGCTGAGGACCTTCTGCCTTGCGGTTTCGGTAAGGCCCTTACCTAGAACGAGTTCAAAACCACGTTATGCACGCCTCATGTCCTGATATCTAGCTCCGGAAGTGCCGAAAGCGTGGGTTATCAATACTCATCAGGGGATGGAGAGAATCGCAAAATTGGAAGGCGAACCGCGCCGAGGCTGGAGGGAATTGAAGGCGTGAAGGGTTGACGAGGATGGGTACCTCCGAGAGAACGACCGCGCCTGTTCGAACAAGGGCCGACGGCAGTTCCCTCCTCCCGAGCGCTTAGTGCGTCTAATTACTGGTAATCAGGTTGTAATGCGACGCTTTACGGCGATTGATGCAATCGCAGGGGGAAGACACGCCGAAACGTTACTGAGCCCGAATCGGGCAGCTGTGAACGAGTTGAACAAAGCGGGCAACCGTGTTCGTGGGCGAAAAAATCGCCGAAAAGACAACCAGTGCGGTGAGAAAACGTTCAATGCGAATCGAGGTTTGACCGCGAGGGGAGCTGCGGGGATAAATTTTAAAGAAATGAGTATCGGAAAAAAAAAGTAGAGGGCAAGCGGAAGCGTACCTCGTGTTTGAGATTGAAGGCCGGCAGACTGACGGGGGCCATGTGTTTGACCTCGCGTCGAGTATACATACAAGGCCCTCCCAGCCCATCCTGTTTCTCACCTCCCCGCCCCTCTTCCTCCGTTGTCCTGCCTCCGTTGTTTCTCCCCCTCCTCTTGCTCATTCATGGACGACGTTGCTCGTGAGTCTCTTCCAAAGTCTCTTCCCATCCGTTCCCTTCCTCGTAAACGAAAGGCCGACGCCGACGATTGTGAGGTCAAAGACCCCTCATCATCGACACAGGAGTCGCCGACGTCCGATTCTCAAAAGCTAATCGACCGATGCACCGTCCCCCCTTCGTCTGACCCTCGAAACATCCCAGCATTCCACTGAGAACTCTTGGTTTACTACTGATTCTAATCCCGGAAATTCACCGCTGCCTTCCCCGTCACCATCAGCATCTTCGTCGGCTTCCCCCATCCCCCCCTCGCCCGAGACCGACAGCCCCCCACTATCAAAAACGTCCTCGTCTAGAAACCCCACCATCGCCTTCTAAAGAGAGCAAACGCACACGGCGTGCACAGGACCTGGTCACCGCTCTTCAGGCATTGAAAGGCAGCTGGCAATGGGCAACTTCGAGCTCAGGTGATACCAGACTCGTAGCTCCACACCCTCACCCTTCAAACAATACCTCTGACGCATTGAGTCGCAACGGCTTCCCATCATCTTCACCGTCGCACATCGTCATCCCCATCGACCCATGTTCGCCCCATATACCCATCCGCCAGCCCCCCATCAACAAGGAGACGTTGAGAGAGCTTGACCTTGACTCGATTATGCGCAATCCTCAACTACGTTCGTCTTTCTTCTTGGAGCCCGATCTGTTTTTGTTTTGTGAAATTCTCTGCTGATCCTTTCGCCCGTTCTAGGTCACGACTTCCTCTTCGATTCTGGACTGCAGTTCCGAGCCGCTTCAAGCCGCCGCAAGAGAGACCAAGCGGAGATGTACTGGAATGCGGTGTTTCTTGAGCTCGAAACTGGCTGTACCTGCGTCACCTTCGACATCCATGGTCGGCCACATGGGTGTCAATGTGTCTGCAGGAAGCTACCAACGCCCCCGGCAGACCCCATCATCGCTTGTATGCCCTTGCGTCAGCGTCTCACGTTGCGGATGCCAAGCCGAATCAAACCCCTCTTCCATGAGCTGTTGGAAGTTCTCCTTTCTATCATTCGACCGCAGAATGCTTCCGTGCCCAGCGTGCAGGGTGGTAACGTGAGCGTGCAGCAGCGACTGCAGCAGCAGCACGAGCATACCGAGAGGTTGCATGCTGTCTTGGACCCAGAGCTGATTGAGCAGGAAATGAAACATGGACTGTATGACCCGTCGAGCACGTTCAAAGTCATCGGAGAGGTCATGAAAGCTCACTGTGCACCTATGCGGGATCAGGCTGTCGATGGTATGGTTGCATTGGCTTATAAGTGCGCACCAGGCGGGGAAGGCACGATAGCGGATGCCGTTCATGCCATAAGGCACTGCTTTGAGATATTGGAACTCATGAAACTTGTGAGACGCACATCGCTTCCATCCAGTACCCCCTTTCTCATCCTTCCCTCTTTAGGATATCGCGAACCACCAGATGCAGACGCTTCGCCCATTTATCATACGCTCATCTCCTGAGTTTGAACTTCGAACATTTAAGGAACGACATGAGCGGATCTCGGATCCGCTTCAACTCACCCAGCAATGGCTCACCGAAGCCCATCAGCGGTTAGACGCGTCGCAATACAATCTCAACTATCCTGCACGGTCTTTCCCTTATCGATCGCTGGGCAAGCGAACACGCGTCATCCTCTCGACCCTCAAAGGTCTTATTGACTTGGTTTTTACACCTCCTTCGCCTGTTCCACTCTCGTCTCCACCCGTCACAACCACCGTCTCGCCTCGCCAGCCAGTCGTATCGCAGCTGCCAGGATACCCAGAAACTCTTTACCTCGATCACTCGCGCCTTATCCTTCTCACGCGCGATGCGGCCGATCTCACAGCCATCTACATGCTCCTCATGCTCTACCGCCAACTGCTCTTCTCGTCGCCACCGACAAATAGCTCAAAAGTCAGACGGGACATCACGCTGGACGACGCTGACCTTCAGACTCTCAAGAAGGAAATCTTCCAGCTCGGACCCTCCAATATCGGACGATGCTTCCTTCCTTCTGGGACTGGCCCCAAGGGACACCAGCCGTCGCAAAGCGACAAGGACAAAGAGCTGCAGCAGTGGAACCACGGTATCAAGTCCGTCGTCTTGCAGCTCACCGCCCGCGCGACCGAAGCCCGTCTTCTGCCCAGCGAAAAAAACGCCTTCGTCCTCCACCCTCCCGTACCATGCCCCCGACGAACATCTTCTCAAGGTCGCCGAGAGCTGGGCGGACAAGCACCTCCAGCTTGACTCGCCACTGAGCACGCTCATGCGCAACCGGCTGCGCGATGCCGTGTTCGATATCGTCGTTTCGACGGTGCTCATCCGCGGCAGCATCACCCCCCACCCCCCACCGCCGCCGTGGCACCTGACATCAAACAGGAGCCCGGCACCTCGACCGGACTCGAGCCGCTCGCGGCCGAGATTCGGCAGCTCGGCGAACGACTGTCGAAGCTGGCCGTGCTGCATCTCAACGTATACCAGACGCTTTACGAGCAGGATAGTTTTTCTGACGAGTGGTGAGATGCTCGAGCGCAGTCTGGCCTCCCGCTCGCCCTCGTCCCCACCCTCGTTCATCGCTTCACTTGTTCAGGTCTTCCACTAAAGTTTCATCTGCCTGCGCTCGTTCTTATCCGTTCCTCTTAGTTTTTCATTCGAGGTATGTACCATACAGATTGGACCGCCTAGGTGTAGTACATACTTAATTTCGTGACGTCGTCATACCATGACGCGGCTCCCGCCGTGTTGAAGCAGCGTTTAGAACATGAATATACAAGATTCGCAATGATAGAACGCGAACAGTTGGAAAGCTGGACCTCTGCGAAAACGCGTGTTCAGAGGTCTCGCTTTGAGCCCATCTGAATCGTCCTCCAAGAGAAGTTGGCCTGCCAAAAAGGGCCAAGATCGGATGCTAAACTGGGCTTCACGGGAAAAGTTCGAGGGGGGAGGGCCAAAGAAATCTATGTATAGAGCGTGTGAAAATAGGAGAAAACATGATGAGGGGTGCTCCAGCTTTCTCGGCTGGTGGATGTCAGCACACTACTAAAACACTGCCGGATCAGTCACACTCCCTGTATAACCACCAGTCCCACTTTCTCTCTCGTCTCCCTGGACCCCGATCGTCATGTCGTCGAACTCTTCGCCGACGCCGACGTCGTCCAGTTCTTCATTTCCTTCCCTTTTCTCCGACAACCCCTCTCAACCCACCAACACCTCGCAACCTCAAGGCGGAGGCGGCACCTCCTCATCGTTATATCTGTACGTTCCGTCTGCACCTCAGGTGGAACGAGAGGAGGGACGGCGATGGGTGAAGCTGATGGATCGACTAGGTTCACGTTTCTCGCGACGCTCTTCCTCCTGCTGTTCGTGTCATGCGCGATCGTCCTGCGCTCGTTCATCCTCCGCCGACGTTTCCAGCGGCGCGTCGAGGAGGCCATCTTGGCGGGCCTCATGCCCCCGCAGGCACCGGGGCAGATGGGCCGCAAGCGCGATTTTGGGGAGAAACCAAGAATGTGGAACGCGTGGATCTCACCGCTCACGAATGACCGATGGGAAAACATCATGGTGCGTTTGCATCGTACTATTCGTTTGTTCTACGGTCTCGGCTCATGGAGTTAAATTTTGAAATTTACTCTCTGCCTTTCTCTAATTTATCTGTACGTTTTATGCGGGCTGGATGGGTATGTCTTGTTCGTTTTTGAATCGTTGCGGTGACCACCAGCCCGTCTCAGTCCTCCCAGTCTCCTTCAAACCCTCCTCACGACCTCTCACAAAGTCCACCACTTCCCCGGGATCACCGAACGAATTTGGTATTCAAACCCCTCACTCTTATTCAAACGACCAAACTCGGGACGCCTCTCGCCCACCACTCGTGCGCCGAATACTTCGGAACCCGTTCAGATCGTCCATCCCAACAGACGCCGCATCTGTCATTCCTCTGACACCCCGCTCGCCCGCTGTAAGCTCTCCACGGCCCGAAGAATTATCACAGCCGCAACCCGAGACGATGCAAGTCACCGTGCTCATCACCATGCCTTCGTCCCGGCGGTCGCACGCCGGGTCGATGAAGGGGAAGCAGAGAAGTCTGAGCAGCGAGGAGGACGGGGAGGACGAGGACCTGCCGGACATAGTGCTGGGCGTCACTCAGCGGTCGTTTCGGTCAGAGGAGTACACAAAGTTTTCTTGACAGGCTGTCCGGCGGTGATTCCTTTGCCCATCCTAGTTGATCGGAGAGACGGACTCCGCAGTCGTTAGCGCGTTGATATTTTTTCTAATCATGTCAGGTCCGGGATTTGCAAGGTACTGTACACGCAGGTCCCTTCTACCTTTTGTCTTGTTCTTGTGCTATCTACCGGCTACGTTATTGTGTACCCCTAGTCATCTTGTGTTGTTGTTTCAACCTTGTAACGATTGACGTTGAGCTCTCATTTCTTTCCTCCGAAATCCGAGAGCGAGTTACTGGCACGTAGATCAGTCAAAGCATAATGCATAAGGTGGATGGTAAATCAATGTGAAGGCGTAGATGTACTGTACTTTTGGTCACCCGCATCTATATGTATTTTTTCGTACGTCTCGGCCCAACTCACTCGAGATCCTCGACCTCGATCTCCAAAAGGTCGACATCCTCGTCCTCCGAGCCCTCAAAGTACGAAAAATGCTCCACGTGGTCCCGCAACCACTCCTCGCTTGTGAGATCCACATCGTCCTCGGCCTCCATCAACACCCGACGGATGGACCGTGGTTTCCTCGACTCGACGAGCGCGCACATGTCCTCACCCGAGATCCCCGTCGTCGAGATGACCTGCAAATTCGGGAGGAGCATCGGGCGCTCCTCGGTCGCAGCGGCAGCAGCAGCAGAGGAGGACGGGATGGANGGGCCGGGGCGGGGCGTGAAGAAGAGCTTGTCGAAGAAGGCTTGGTCGAGGTGTCGGCAGTTGAGGTTGAGGGTCTTGACGTTGGGCATGGCGCCGTAGAGCGCGTCGATGGCGCGATGGCTGCAGGGCAAGCCCGAGATTTTGACGCTCTCCAGCCCGTGCAAGACCGAGCGCGCGTGGCCCGGCATGGGCCTGACGAGTTCGTCGATCCAGTCGCTGAAATCGCCCTGATCAAAGTCGAGAGCGAGAGCGGTGAGGGTGGGGAAGAGGAGTCGGGAGAGGAGGGCGGAGACGTAGGGCGGTTCGAGGAAGGAGAGGACGAGGTTTCGGACGGAGGGCATCTCGAGGGTCTCGCGCGGCCAGTCTTTGGGGTCGCCTGCAGGTCCGGAGAGGCAGAGCGTGAGCGTGGTGAGTTTGGGAGAGCTTTTGAGGATGCGCGCAAAATCGTCATATGCGGGACGCACGTCCTTGGCGTGGTAGGCGAGCTCGAACTCTTCGAGTCCGGAGAGGAACGCGCAGCGCGGCCAGTCGACGTGCACGCCCCACAAGGCGCAATGCGTCAAATTCGGCGCGCGCCCGCCAAAAGGCGCGACGGGGGCGATGAGGTGCGCGGGCTTGAACGTCACGTAGTCCTCGCAGTCTTCGTAGTGGTAGAGGTGGAACTGGCGGAGCTGCGACGCTTCGGGGGCGGTGGCGAGTGATTGGAGGATGCCGTGCATGATGAGGTAGTCTTCGACGAGGCATTCGAAGACGTACCATCGCCTGACTTCGGGCATGATGAGGCTGCGGATCGTGTCGAGGTCGGAGGGGGTGAAAGGCACGCGAGGAGGTTTTATGGTCGGCGCGAATTCTATGTCCATCGACGCAGTGGTGGACCCGTCTGTTTCTCCCTCCCCTTCCTCTTCCTCCTCGTCGTCCAGCCTAAAATGCTGCTCGTCCTCTTCCACTTCCTCCCCGTCGTCCTGGCCATCGTCGCTGTCCATGGTGCAGTCGATGTCGATATACAACGGACAACCTTTTGATCTCGCGATCCAAGCCTTGGATTTCTCGAATGGCGGACCCTCTGTGAAGTTCAAGTGCGTCCACAGGCTCGGCGTTCGCAGCGCCACGTCCCTCCAGCGGCGACACACATGCGACACGAGCAGCTGAAATTCAAGATCCAGCCGCCCCTCTTCCTCTTCTTCCTCTTCTTCCTCTTCACCTTCGCCCTCACCCTCCTCATTCACGTCCTCCAACTCGAGCTCCGACTCATGATCCGAGTCGTCCCCATCGCTCACCTCGCCGCCCTCTGTACGTCTCAAGATATCCTGCGTCGTGCCGAGCTCAAAGATGTACGACAACAACTCGGTCGGGAGCTCGTTTACGGGGCATCCGCTCGCCGGGGGGATGTATGGGTTGCCTTCTCGATAAAATGTTTGGAGGTGCTCGGCACCGTCTGTGGTCTCCTGGGTCACTTGGATCACTTGGAATACGTCCGAGTCGATCTTGCACCGTGCACGCTCAAACGTTCGAGATGCGTCGGATGTGCGTGCGGTGTCGCCCGGCATGAGGAAATGCGTGTGTGGTGGATGGAAGAGACGGTACCGAGTCTACCGTGAACGTCAGACAAGCCAGAGATCTGAGAGGATCCAATGGAGCCGAGGAGACCTAGGGGCTGAGGACACGAATANNGGNTNNNATANTTTTTTTTTTTTTGAAATTCCTGGCGTCACGTGCTGGCGATTTTTGGCTCGCCGTGGCGCCCGTTTGGTTCGCACTCAAGCAAACTCAAGCTGCCGGGCCCAGCACAACGCTCCGACGAGTTTCTGGTCGGAGAAACGAGCAACTCAAAAGGCGAGCACTCGAGTTTCAAGTGGTCCAAGTCCATTCTAGGCCGCATATATTGGTGACCGTTTCACAGTGACTTGGAGGATCCGTGCGACTGTATCTATCTCGCCTCCGCGAGCTCTGTGCATGTTTTGATTGCTGACTAGATCGGACTTACCTTTTTCTGGGCTGTAGGATCGCCGTACGGAAATCATGGTTTACGACAGCGTCGTCTGTGCGCGCATATACCTGTAACGTGTTTTCAGTATGACAACCAAGATCACAGCTCGCCGCAACCTGCAGGGGATCCTGTCACCATACCATTGAGGATTGAAGGAACGAAGTGCTTCAGCGCCGCGTCGAGGTTTCCTTCTAGCGTACGTCCACCCCAAGCTCTGTGCTCAGGATGCTCGTATGTAAGCGAGGCTTCTCTCCCGCATACCGCAGAAAGGCTAAATTGAACTCAGAATTCTAATCTAAACTTTTCGGACGGGCCTGGGACATGAATGGAGAAAGGGATTCGTGGATTCTCGGCCGCACTAAGTAGGGTATGCCGCAGCGCCCTCTCCTTCATGCGTGCGCTCCACGGACTTGGGAGTGTTTTTTGATAGCGCGAGTTCGCTGCCGGATGAGTCTTTGCGGGTAGCGGTGTGCAGCCGTCCGTACTTACAATACCTGAGGGCGCTGGACTCGGCTGACAAGCCTGTATGTATCGTCCCAAACTTGTGATTCAGATGTTGGTTTCTGACGTTCCATTGCTGCCAGTGGCCAACTTGGAGCCGCATCAAAGCCTGTGCGATTCACAAGGGACGCCGGTGATCCACGACGAGCTGGCTCCGGTCGGTCTTCCGGACATCGGAGCCTGTTCTCGGATCCGATGCCAGCAATCTTGTTCCCGCTTAGAGGAGGCGGAGCAGGAGGAAAACGGTACACGAGATCCTTGCCTGAGTGTGCTGTGGGGAGTGCATTAAAGGTGCCAAAGTCAAGCGGGAGAGCAGGCTGCTCAGTGCTGTTCTTGGCATCGCTCCAGTCCTTCGGGATCGATGACGTAAAGCGCTCAGCATTGTGTTTTCTCTTCTTTTTCTTTTCTCTTCTCGCCCAATGGCTAGCTTGGAGCGGAGCTGGGCGTGCCAGAGATCGGCCTTGATGAACCTCCTCGCTTGACTTGGTCAGATTAGGACGGTCAGATTGCCGGTGGGCTATGCAGATGTGACAGGACGAGTAACCTATGCGCCCGCCCGCATGGAGACACGAGATGTGGCCCCCTTGAAGATGGTAAATCGAAGCGGGTCGAACGCTCCTCGAGGAAAGCGACGATCTTCGATTCGGATGTGGCGCCTGCTAGAGGCGGATCGGGCAAGCGGAGACCTAATTATACCCTGAGCAGTGCAGAATTCCTCGACGTTCCTCTCTTCCCACTCAAGCCATCGGAATACTGAGTGGGAGGACAGATTAATGTTCATGATAATCTCTGCCTGTCGACTCGTTCCAGAGAGCTCACCGGCACTCACTGCGCATTTTGAGCCGGGCACGCTTCAATCTGGCCGTGGAAAATGCAATCCCGGAATCGCTGACATTTGACATGGAAGATGCTACGCCGACCAGCGCATGCAACTTGCAAGTGTCTTCAGCCACAGTCGCGCACATGACCATCTACGAGCCGGAACGACGATACCTTTGAGGGTGCGGAAATACGGTGAGTTTGATCCAAAGAGGATTGAGTAAACTTTAATTTGTTTGTCTTTTTTGTTCTGAGCAGAATTGGGCGTGCGCTGTTCCGGATGCGGAAGTCAAGTGGACAGATCGGGCGATGAAGAAGGGAAGTACAATCAAAAAAGGAAATCGCTGTAGAACGCGCACATCCTCGTCCAATTCAATAAATGCCCCTCCCTGAACGCCTGTCGCGTCCCATCGTCCCCTCTTCTTTCTCTTCTGTACCACCACCATCTCCCCTCCCGTTCACCATGACCCAGCGGAGACCCGAGGCCCTTCATCCTTCATCTCGCGAGAAACAGCCGAGAACGTTCACTTTGACCCTCAAAGCTTTGTTGTCTTTACCCGTATGTTTTCCCCCGCTTTTTCTCCCTATTCATATCTCCGATAAGCTTTCGAATGAGCGCTGAGCGTGGACCTTTCACTTCGTCTAGTACCGCTTGTGCAATCCCCCACCTGCCGTTGGTAAAGTTCGCTCGTGTCAAGGTGTGCATGTTCTTTCGATTTGTCACGCAATATGCCATTTACTGACCTGTTTTCAGTGACTCCCATTTTCAAGGTTCGGCTGGAAGATGTCCTCAACAGGAAGCATCTGCCTCCGCTCGGTATGTGCGCTTACTCCACTCTCGGAACCAAATTCTGAATTCGATCGCGATCGAAAGGGCTCAAGGATTTCGAAGAGTGGTTGCTGTTCGTTGAAGGCTGTCCCGAAAATTTGTGAACCCTCTTGCATACGTTTGTCAGCCCTTTTCTTCAAACTCACCTACGCATCAGGTATTTTATCCTCTGGTTGAAGGATTACGCTGCCCGTTATAATCAGTGGGTTGCCCAGTCCAAGCCGGTCAAGGTCGATGGTCAACCCCAAGAACACTATCGCTTTTCGAGCCCCACTCAGCCTTCATCCACCCTCAGCCTTCTCTACCTCCGCGCGAAACAGACCTTCTTCACCCCCAATGCTGAGTACGAGCTGAACATCCCATCCGACATTCTCTCTCCCTTTCATACTGGCCACTTCGTCTCTCCACATCCAGACCCTATTGTTTTCTCCGAGGTCGCATGGGAGGCTCACAAGATGCTCAAAGAATCACTTGATAGGTTCGTTTTGGCCGCATATAATAACGTCGGTACCAACCGCGTCCGCTGCGGCATGGCCGGTGGTATCGTGATCAGCCTCTTGGGTTCTGTGGCCCCTTTGGCTGTCAATTTTTCAACTGGCAGATCTCGGTGGCTGAGACTTCTAGCCATCCCGGGTTTGGCACTGGGCTTGACGATTCTCATTGCTAGCTTGCACGGGGTAAGCTTAACTTTTTGGCCGTCAATCTATCGATTGGTGTGTCGCATTTGATGTGACGAGTAATGCTGACGATTCTCGGTCGTGAAGGTGTGCATGATGGTCTATATCTTTGGTGACCTTCGCCAGCTTCGCAAGTTTGAGCTAGCACGGCCGCGCATCTCGGCCCCACAGCCTTTGGACTCGACGGTCGTGCACGCACGTCCTTCAATGTCGATCTCGTCCCCACTTTCACCCTTCAACACCCCCGCCTCCTCGTCCGCGCCCTCGCCCATCCTTCCATTTGCATACGATAGAAGTTTTTCTCCCTTTAAGAAGCACTCTTTGACTCTAATTCCGCCCCCTCGTCGGCCCACTATCACCATACCGGCCCCTCCCCCACCCGTCGCCACCACGCCTACGCGCGGAAAGAGATATTCTTCGCCTGTCACAACCACAACCCTGTCAACTCCGTACGACGACAACGTCTCGCAAGATTCCCGCTCGAGTTCGTCTCTTTCCAATACTTCCTATGACGACCCAGCCCAGCACGAGATCATTGTTTCACCCGCATATTACGATGAAGATCCCGCACCCGAGGGGCCCGCGACGCTCACCGGTCCCTTCCCGCCCTTTAACCTGAAGAATGCGCACAACCCTCCCTTTGGCGGTTCCTATCGCTTTGGCGGCGCCGATCGCGAGCATACTGCCGAGTGTCGATTCAACCGCGCGTACGGTGTCGCGGCGACGGCGAGTTTCATCCGGCCATTTAACGATGACGATTACAATCTCTCCACGTTGAAGGAGGAGAACGCGAGCATCGACTCGTTTGATTTCGATGCGCTGCCGTCGCGCAGGGACGTGGACGCGCCCTGCATATGTGGGTCATCCTCCGCTCCGGACGGCGCCGCGTCCGCTGTCGCGTCGTCTGCGGCACTGCCTGTGGACGGGTCTGACCAGGAGAAGAGCCCTGGCGCGCTGGAGGAGGCGCTCCCCGTGGGATGCACGGACCTTTCGCCGACGGCGATGCTCGCACGTGCGCAATACAAGTGCAACCGCCCTTCGCCCGCTACATTTACGCCGGTGTCCCCCGTCGAGCATGAACGTATCATCCAGGCGCAGGAAAAGCGCTCCCGGTCGGTGTCGGCGTTTGGTCCGCTGACGAAGGTGCTGAACCCGGTCGTGACGCGTGCGCAGTGGGAGATTGTGATGCGGAGCGCGTTTTTGGCGTTTGTGATCAGCGTCTCTGTCGTCGGATGTCTGTGTGCCCTGCCCGTGCCCGTGCGGTGAACTGTGCTGTAGAGGACTGAGGCCGTGAGTTTATGCGTTTGTTTCTCGGCTTGCGTTGACAAAGTCTGTCCCTTGTGCTCCAGCGCTGTCTTTACTTTCCTGTTTTCCTTCCACCCCGATCAGCGTTTCGTACCATAATGCACTTGTATTCTTGTCACATCTGCTTTCTTCCACGTTCAGTTTGTATAGTCTAGGTCTCTAGACGTGCGCGCGTGCACATATACGTACAACTCTTTCCTTAGTGCTCTGTACAACTGTTTTCCGACTTGCTGAGTTTTCTTTTCCCCAGGCTGTGTTTTGCACGCTTCCGCCCTTTTTTTTTTTCTGTGCTCCTTTGCCTTTTCAATTGTTCTTCACCTTGTCGCTCGTCACCCGCTCCTTAATGCATTCTCCGCCCGCGCAGCTTGTTCCGCCA